>JAULAV010005134.1:0-25002 GCA_030789695.1 Scilla litardierei | reverse complement strand
ACCGAAGGATCTCCTGGGAGGGCTGATCGAAAGATCCATACTTCGGCAGGATGTTGGACTTCACCACAAGGTGAACAGCCCAACCCCTAGCCGAGAACATAGAGGCCCTAACTCTAGAAGATAGAACAGAGGGGATCACACGAAACATGTCCTGGAGGACAGTCTGATCAAGCTCACTAACATCTGAAATAGAGATGTCAGCAGGAAGGGAGCTAGAGAAGGGAATCCTAAGAATGGTCCCTAAGAGAGTAGGATCAAGGCGAATGCAGGTCCCCTGAACTACGATGTCAATCACACATGTGTCAGGATATTCTCCGCGAATGCAGTTTGCATAGAATAATTTGACCAAAAAGGGATAGGCACGAGGGGAATCGCTGTGAGAGAATCGAAAGAGGTCAGCCATGCGAGTAGAAGAGAGAATCTCTGAGAGTCTCTCAGCGGTGAAAGCTCGATAAACAATGAATCGCTCACAAAGGAGCTTGATCCCAAGTAAGGAATGGAACTTTGCTAGACAAGTGTCGTCACGGTAAATAGGAATAAGGGGATCAAAAGAAGGCACGACAGGTGTTTGTTCATCGGAACTTGACTCAGAAGCAAGTTCGGCCGTAGCAACAGGCTCGTTGATGTGAACACCAATGTGCTTGCACGGACGCTTCACGAGGGGCTCAGCATCGGAGGAAGGGGGAGAATAGCCTTTTGACGAATCGGAGGGAGTGTCAGCCCTCTTAGTGCGGGCTTTGTGTGGTCGCTTGGTTTTGACAATGGTCGACTTAGGGATCCTATGGCGTCTAGAAGCAACCGTCTTCCCTTCGGTCTTGGGAGCCATTACACAATCAAACGAAGGAGATGAAAGGAACCACACGAAAGAAATGACAAGAGAAAACAAACCTAATCTGAGACGGAGGAGGAGATAGTCGATCAAGCAATCGAGAGATGCAGTCGAAAGAACGAAAGATCGAAGAGTGGAGTGATCGACTGGGAAGTTTGAAAGGGGAGACGAGGGAGTTTTCAGTCGGATGAGAGAGAAAACATAGGAGTGAATCGACGGCTCTCGTAGATATAACGAGGGGTCAAAATAATCTGGGCTGTTGGATCGTAAAATCGACGGCTCAGATCAAATTAACGAACCGCCACAACAGGAGACAGTCGACTGATGTACAATAGTCAGTCGACTGGTTGATAGGATAAGAGATGAGCTTAGGTTGACAGACAGTCCACTGTTGGGTAAATCACAATCGCCTGTCGATGAGACAGTCGACTGTAAAGTACATGAAAAAGACAGAGACCACTGACAATATGGACATGCGCCTGATGACCAAACTACAGCCGCCTGTCGATCATACATTCGACTGTAAAGTCATCATCAGTCGACTGTGCGAAAGATACAGCCTGTTGTATGAGATAATAGAATAGGACAGTCGACTGTCGAAGGAGTGACAGTCGCATGTTCTGGTCCACAAATGCACATTGAGGTTAAAATCCAAGGAATAGAGACAACTCACCTTATGACCTATACTCTAACACAAATCTCATCAAATAATCAATATCAAGAAATAACCATTTAACACACAAATCTCTTAAAATAATTCGTAAACTAACGAAATCAATGAAATCTCGATAACCTCTCTTAAAACAAATATATGAGAAACATATAATCTATCAAAAGAAGAGAAGTATCATGATGAGATGAGTTCAAAAAAATGATATTACATGAAAGTTGAACTCCTATATCTCAGATTCACCCATAATTCCTAATTCTCCACGCAACCTCACAAATGAATCTTCTTTAAGAGGTTTAGTGAAGATGTCGGCGATTTGTTTTTGGGGTTCAATGTACTCTAAGATGATGTCCTTCTTAGCTACATGATCATTGATGAAATCGTGTCTCACATTTATGTGTTTGGTACGGGAGTGATGTACCGGATTCTTGGAAAGACATATAGCACTTTGGTTATTAACCATGATAGGGCAAGTATCACAATTGACACCATAATCCTTAAGAGTGTGTCTCATCCAAAGAACTTGTGCACATGAAAGTTGAACTTGTGCACGTTGTTGTTGTTGAATGCCATAGCTTTAAACCAGCGCTCTGATACCAATTGTAAGGTCTCTGTCTATGAGAAAAACACTAGAAGGGGGTTGTATAGTGTTTATACAATTTAAAAAGATAGTTACACCAAATTAAATTCCTAACCAACAATTAATGCGGAATAAAAGTAAACCCTAAAATGAAACAATGTAAACGCAAGGATGTTTCAAGGGTTCGGATTACCCAAGTCACTTCCTGACTTGTTCCCGGTAATCCTACGTCCCTTTCACCCGGTAACCGCCGGATACTCAAGTTAGAAACCTAACTTGAGGTTTCCTTAAAAACCCACTTGTAGCAACCATACAAGTGAAATAGAAATACACTCGATGTCCTTGACTCTCACAACTTGGGAGCAAGCAAACCACTCTCATAACCCGAGAGTAAATAAAATAACGAAAGTTATGAAATCTGAAATTAAACAACACTTACAATCACATATGCCTTGAAGTAGAACTTGAAGGAGAGTTTGTTGTGTGTTGAATGAGTCTCTTGGAAGAGAGGAAAGTCCTTTTTCTTGACTGCACCAAATGCCTAGAAGATTTCTCTTTGGTTCTAGGTTGGAGAGCAAGAGATTGAAAATTGGAATTCTAGGGCTTTAGGATTTGAGATCTTTGATCTTGAGAGAAAGAAAGCTTGAATGTTTGACCAAATGAATCTTGAATGAATCAACCTCTCAATGGAATAGTAAAGGCTACTTTTATATTTTTCTCAAACCCTTTAAACAAAAGCCCCAAAAGCCCCTTTGAAATCCGTTGAGAAACAGCCAACGGATAGAATCTGCACTCGTGACAGTCGACTGTTGAACAACACACAGTCGACTGTTGCTCTGTGTCAAAGGGTAGGTGAGAATTCAAACGGTAACTTACCACGTGGACAGTCGACTGGTAAGGCGTAGACAGTCGACTGTTAAACCAACAGATGACTGTAAATCCTTCTACAGGCGACTGACAGAAATGAGGGTAAGTCAAGATGATCCTAAAAAAGTCTGGGAATACATGACAGGCGACTAATGAAGAGAAGACAGTCGACTGTAAATCCAACATGCGACTGTAATTCCTTCTACAGACGACTATCAAAAACCCTGACATTTTCCAGAGAGTTGAGTCTGTATAGAGGCTTAAAGACAGACGACTATTGCAGCATTGATAGTCGACTGTGCCATTGGACAGTCGACTGTAAATACAACATCAGTCGACCGGCCTGATCAAAACTGTGAATTGGTTTGGGCTGAGGATAGACATGCGACTGATTAATAAACCACAGTCGACTGTCACTTGGACTGGAGCCTGTGAAATGTACAGCAGTCGACTGATAAAGTAAAAGCTTAGAAGCCCAAGAAATAACCGATTAAGTATGTGCATAACATGTGACTGTAGAACAAAACACAGTCGACTGGTTTTAAACATGGGACTGTAAATTGTTCAGCAGTCGATTGTTGAGATCATGAGATGCACAATCTTGATTGAAATGAATTGGAGTCAAAGGAAAAATAGATCTGCTGATTTCCTAGACTGAAATGAAGATGTGTGTGTGCTCCAACATAGTTCTACTTCTAAGCTACATACTAGAAGAGAAAAAGAAGATTACACTTGTAGAAATCTCTCTTCTTTTCAACGTATGAGCTTGAAGTCTTCCAGAAGCTTCACTCACCATCTTTGATCATCCAATCCACTTTCTTTGCTTTCATTGATCTTTGAGTGACATCCATTACTAGATGATCTTCATGATATGCTTAGGTAATGGATTAACTGCAAATGGGGGATTAGTCACAAGTATTTATGTTTGCTCATCATTAACACCAAGTAGGGAGAAGTCCAATACTCAACACCACACAGATCCTACATTTGGTATCAAAGTAAGGATTGAAATTGTTGACATCAACATCTCATCACTCTGAAGGACTCAACACCATGAGATTACCTCTGTTCAATGGAACCAACTACGCCAGTTGGAAGATCCGCATGAAGATACATGTACAATCCTTAGACATTGATGCATGGATAGTCACCAAAGATTAGTACAAACCACCTACCGAAGTGGACACAGGAAAATGGTTGATGAAAAGAAGAGAAATAACCTAAACACTAAAGCTATGAATGCGTTATTTTGTGCAGTTACAGGAAATGAATTTAACCGCGTGTCTCAATGTGAGACCGCACATCAAATATGTCACACTCTCAAGGTAAGTCAAGAAGGAACCGAAAAGGTAAAAGAATCTTGAATCAATATGCTGCATTCTAAATTCGAAAGCTTTAAAATGGAAGAAGGAGAAAGTATTATCGATTTTAATACTCGATTTACTAACATCGAAATGAGCTTGCAGGGTTAGGTAAGAAAATTCCTAAATACGATCAAGTAATGAAAATAGTTCGATCACTTCGACCAGAATGGAAGGAAAAGATCACCACCATTCAAGAAGCTCACAACATGAAGACGACCACTATCGAAGAGCTGATGGGAAATCTCATGGCATATGAGATAGAGCTATAAGAAGACAAACAAATCGTGGAAAAGCGAAAGAACAAGAACTTGGCATTTAGAGCGAACGAAGAGAGCTCAGATTCAAAATATTTCGAAATGGACAAAAAGGAAATTGCCTTCATAACGGGGAAATTCAGAAAATTCCTCCAAGGTAAGTTTGACAAAAGAAGATCGCGTTCCACTAATGGTATTATTTGTTTTGGATGTAATAAATCTGGACATGTTCGGAGAGATTGCCCCTTGGAGAAAAATCACGATCAAGAAAAAGGCAAAGAAAATGAGAAAGATAAAAGACGTAACCATAAGAACAAAAGGTTCGTGAAGCCAAAGAAAAGGTGTTTACAGCTTCGACCAAAGCGACGTGTCAAGTTCAGATGAATTGTCAACATCCTCCAATGAAGAAGAACTAAGAGATGAACCGGCATACATGTGTTTTATGGCGTTCATCAAAGGTATATAACTCTGATCCATCTTCGCATCACGATAGCAACGATGACCTACTTAGCAGTAGTGATAGCGATGATGATAGTGATAGTGATTTTGAATTAGATATTAAGGGTGCATATAAGGAATTGTGTAAAGTTTATGAGAAGCTTATTAGAGAATTTCACAAATTGAAAAAGAAATTTAAGATTTGCACCAAGAGAAAAGAAGAGCTTAAGACGGAAAACAAAGATTTGATTAAGAAAAACAAATCACTATTGAAAGAGGTCAATGGGATGAAAACTAGGATAAACAACCTAGATAATATAGTGACCACCACAAAAAGAAAAATCGATGATTTATCGAAAATTGTGGGAAAGTTCAACAAGGGAAAAGAAAAGCTTGATGACATAATCGATACGTAAAAATCTTCAGGAAACCGAACTGGTTTAGGATATGAAAAACCTAAGCATATAACAAAGCACATTAGGAATGTCCACATAAACAATAAGTATATCAAGATGTGGAACCCAAAAACAGCACCATCAAGATGAAGGAAATGTATGTAAATGAATTTTTTCATAAAGTTCATTTAAATAAAAATTATATGTATGTTTTTGAAGGAAGTACTAAACCATATTCTGTTTGGCTTCCATTAAAATGAGATTTAATCTCATCTAATCCCTCGGACACAAAAGAAAAAGGGTACCCAAAATTCTGTTTGTTTTTCAGGTACCAACAGATATGAGGATTAGCAAAATAATCTTTCTCAAAATCGCTCACACGCAAAATTGGAGAGAAGACAAAAGAGGAAAACAGTGAGTAAAGTAATTAAAATTATTTTATGTGGTTAAATTATAGTTTTGAATGATTGAATTTTAATACAAGTCAGTGTGTCATATTATTAAAACTGAAAGAAATCTTTTTCAACCAAACTGCCAGATAGCAGACTATCTGCCAGATAGCCGACTATCTGGGTGAATTTTCACATATCCAAAAATCATCGACTAGTGGGTTTATGATTTTGGGTTTTGGGCTTTCTTATTGGGGGTTTACCACCATTAGTTACTCATACCCATTACGGAGAAGAGATCCGCATCCTTGGTTGAAATCCTAAGGTTAAGATCTCTTGTTGTAAGAATAAACCCCTAGAGTTTACCCCTCGTTCATCATCTCACACCCATAGTTGACTACTTCCTCTCTTCCACTCAATACTTGAATTTTTTTTTTGAACTCTCAAGGAGATCAAAGCTTTTGGTGGAGATTTTCCAAGGAAGTTATCATTTACATCTTAGGTATACTTCCTGCCTTTAAAATCTCATTTTTTGGTTCATATCAATCTCTAGAACCATATTTAGGGTCACTTCCATTAAAAAGAAAAGAATGGAAGCATCATCATCTTCCCAACCTCTATCATAAAGGAATTCATCACCCCTACCTCATTAAGCCTGATCTAATCTCTACTTTGGATTTGAATGCCCAAAGGACTATCCTCCAAGAGAGGTATGTCAAGATTAGTGACTTGGGTAAGTATGGAATTGATACCATATTTCAATTCCAAGGTTTAACCAATATATTCTCACATAGCAATAGGTGCAAGTATTTTCCTAGGTAAATTAACCTATTCTACACGAATTTGATCGTAAACATCGCCACCTCTACCCGATCACCTAGGATCTCAACGAAAGTCCTTGATGCGACCATTGTACTTGATATGGAGGGTTTGGGTTTGAGACTAGGCATTCCAAGTACGGGGCACTTCTCCATGAAATAATAATGAGTGACAAGGATATCCTCGACCTTATGTATCGAGAAGGGAAACACTACATGCCTAGCTTGCCCGTCGGCCACCTCACTTCCAAAGCGCAAATTCTCGCAAACATTCTTTCATATAACATTAATCAAAAGGGAGGGAGTCGAGCAGTAGAAGATCTGGAGTAATCCACCTTTGATAATCTCTGAAGACCGTCATTTGATTCCAGCCTTATGACATAGCATGTTGGACCTCATGTTGTACCATAATGTTCAACATATCATCCAACATGGCCAATAGACGAAATCTCTCCTTCAAGATAATTAAGACCAAACAGAAAGATACCAAGGTGTCCCTAATAACAACAAAGTCACACAACGTATGACCTAACAATGATTATTAATTTTACTGAAAACTTCTTCTTTCTACTTGCTATTATAGATTATTGTGTGTATGGTCTAACTTGCTGCTTAAGGATCGAGATCGTTCGACACTTCATCAAATTGAACCAATCTTGAACTGCCTTCTTTAATATGGTCAAGAATGTTTAGTAGAGGATAGAGTCTGAGAATCCAAGTAAGATCATTATATCACATGATCTTGTGGATCGACTGTTTCATCATACCCTGGGAGTAAAGAATCGTAAGGTAATTATGCCTCGATGACTTCCTTGATAAAAAGATATTTGCTTTCTCAACATATTGGTCAATAATCTTTCCTTATTTCCTCTTCCTCTTTATTGAGATGCTCCCTTGTTAGTTGGATCTCTCTCTCTCTCTCTCTCTCTCTCTCTCTCTCTCTCTCTCTCTCATGGTTTGTGTGATATTAATTGGCTACAAGTGTTTTCACAGAGTCTACCATGCTTTGATTGGGTTTTATTTGGTGTTCTTTAATCATAGTCTTCCCTTTATATTCTTCTCAATATATTTCTTTCTTCCTTTGTTCAGTTTTTGGTTGGCCATACATCTATATATTTTCTTTGTTGCTTCGATTGTGGTGGTGGTGTTCAAGAGTGAGTCGACTTAGTAACCCTTACATCATCTAGATCTATGCCTGCATCTAAACGATGACAAACTGGAATTGGTCAGCCATCACAAATTGTTAAGAAGTGTTCGTGATGTAGGACAAAATGGAAAATGAAATCTGTGGTGATTTAGAGAAAAGCAATTTAGAGATATGAAGAATAAAAGGGAAAAACTAGCAGATCTATATTCTAAACTAGGAAAAATAAGAATTATATATGTGTGTGTGTGTGTGTGTGTGTGTGTGTGTGTGTATAAAGGATTTAATGTAGAAAAGATGGCACCTGATCTAATAGATCAGGTGCTAAGACACAAAAAGGTGGAAAGTACAAGCTCCACATGGGCTTGTACTTGTTGGGGGCCCACCTTTTTGTGTCTTACAGCTGATCTATTAGATCAGGTGCCACCTGATCTACATTAATCCCATATATAAATGATGTTGAAAGGCTCTCACCTAGACCATCCTCTGTCCACTCTAACAAATCAACAGATAGATATTTAAAGATGTAGGCCTTTCTCTAAGGCTCTCTCGTGCCTAATCCATTGCATCACATAAGAAAGATTCAAAAGGAAACGTTTTCTCAAAGCAACTCAAATAAACAAAACATACAAGTGCTGGAAGTAAAAAGTAACTGAGAAGGGAAAGTACATAACCATAATTAGTTAAAGTTTAGACATTTAGTTGATGTTTAGAAACTTGAGTAAATCATAAGACGCTAACGAGCCGGACTTCACTCAGGGTGGGTGAAAAGTGGTACCTCAACCAGCGACACTGGCACTGGAGGGGCCTCTCGTAACTCCCTACCCGAACGCAGCAAGGTACGGGAGTGAGACAAGTCTCGGTTTTTCATGGGACAAATGGAGAAAACAATCAATTACCATCATGGTGCATCACGAGTACACCACCGGCCTATCTAACTCTAGCCAACTCCCCCTCACGGGAGTGACAAGGCGAGTGAGAAATCTATCATCTGTCTGCTTCTTAACTCTTATAATTTACACGTGTTTCCCAAAACCTGTATCTAGAGTCTCACCCATTTTAGAATGGATCGAGCACTCCAAACTTAAACACTCTGCCTCACTCTCAGTTTATGAATCAATTTCTCGTTACTTTCATTTGGCGGTCTCCATTACTGCATTCACAATTTCTCATTTCTTCCATAATTACGCCGATGTCGGGATTAACCACGAACATCGCATCAAAAATTCATTATAACATCACATGTTTCCAATTACACATTTAACACATGATTCCATCATTCTTCATATGAAACATAACATTCTTGCCATTAATACTTGAAAATAAGAGCATGGTACTAAATACGTTACACATCAAGGAGTATGGCATGTCCATAACAACCTCTATTCAAAATTGACATGCTAAAAAATAACATACTAACATAAAGTATTAATATTGAAAATGAGATTAACACCAAAGCATAGTTCAAAATATCACTTAAACAATTTTGCTTGCTGGAAATATACACTAGTCCTAAACATTAACAGATACTAACTATTTCTAATATGAATTTGACACAACTTTGTAAATGAAAGTTGTAGATATACTAGTTAGGGGTTCAGATATCAAATATCAAAAATTTAGGAGGTGTGTGCTAATTATAGTGGCATGTGCACTAAATCATGGTAAATCTGTGTAAATTCAGAAAATATGTCACAACTTAATCAACCAATTTCTCCCTATTGCAGACAGATTTTGATTTTTTTCATCCTACCCAAAAATTGTAGTTCTTGAGTGTAGATATTCAAAATGTCTAATTTTGCACAATTTGAGTGTCTACATCATCCGAAACATGCTGCACCATGCAGTGGTGCAGATTCTGCCAGAATATATATATATATATATATATATATATATATATCTCTCTCTCTCTCTCTCTCTCTCTCTCTCTCTCTCTCTCTCTCTCTCTCTCTCTCTCTCTGTGTGTGTGTGTGTGTGTGTGTGTGTGTGTGTGTGTGTGTGTGTGTGTGTGTGTGTGTGTGTGTGTTATTTGAACTATTTCAACCTATTGAAGGCATAATTTGTGAAGTGTGATACATGAAAGTTGTAGTACACAAGTTAAGCTTTCCAAAAATAATTTTTTATAATTTCTAAAGCACCATAGCAACAGATATAAGCAACTGAAGTTGCTGCAAAACTGAATCAAAAAACAGCCTATTGAATTATTAACAACATATGATTTACAACTTAATCTATGTGACATGGCTTTTTTAGCATGAAAAGTAAGATAATAACAACTTAGACTACTACATGGACATTCTTGCTAAATTACATAAAGCTTATAATCAAGTATTTCCATTGCTCTATATTTTTCTTTTCCAATAAGAATGTTAAGCAAATATTCTTTTACTATTTATCTTACTTCAAATCAAATTCTAACACTAACTAAGTTATTAGAAAATCCTATACAATTCTAAAAATGAATTCTATTAGGATGCTAAAAATTCCTACCTTTCTCAAGTCCTTATCACACTTTGGCCCTTCTTCTCCTTGAAGAACTTGAGCTCCTCCTTAAGCTTACTCTACTCTTCCAAATCTCCTAGAATGAGCAACAACACTCAAGAGAAGAGAGTGATGCTACGGGGGTGTGCAGAGTGAGGGTGGAGTGGCCCTATATGTGCTCAGCCTCATTAAAGTCTAAGGGGAGAGGAAAATTTCGGCCTACACCATGAGGAGAGGGGAGAGTGAGATGAGAAAATAAGGGAATTCTTTTGGATTTTTAGTTTCTTTATTCCCTTTTGTTTTTCTTTCTTTATTCCTAGAGTTAGCCACCTCATCTCCCTAAAACCCTCTAAACATGCCACCAAGCACTGGGTTAGGTAAGGGTTAAGGGCTCTTGACACATCAAAAGGTGGATGTCCCTTAGGGAAAAATCTAGGTTTTTTAGTTTTTAGAAAATAACTATACTCACTTAATACACATACAAAACTTAAAAATCATCAAAGCACTAGTATTCCAACCATATATTTTATTTAATAAAACCTTACATCATACAAAATAATTTAAAAATAATTTTAGCGTAACAAAATTAAAGAAAATACACAAAGACTCCCAAAAATTTATACGCACATATAAAGGCCTAAGAGTACGTATTAATACTCGTATATGAATTTTGGGGTCATTACATTTGATCCACCTTAAAACAACGTCCGCCCTCGGACTTCCTAAAGCTAAGGATCTGACTAAAAGTCAAATAGTTTTAAGGGTCGGCCTACCCATGTCATACAGACAACACCACTTTTGGAGGAAAGAAGTGTGAAAACGAGGATTCATGGAGCTAGGTTGGATCTTGGGGGTTTCATGGGAGGAAGCTTCCAATTTCATGGTAGGATTCCCTCTCCTTATGGTATATTAATTTCTTATTATCCCTAGATGCTAAAGTTGTTAACTTTATTAATTACCATGCATTTTCATTCCATGCCAATAATCATCATGCCACAAAGTTTCATCTTTAGTTGTAAATTGTATACTTCATGCCATGTTGGAATTTGTTGTAAATTATTGTTGTGGTTATGTTTAAAAAGGGGGGAGAACAAGAAAAAGAGAAAAGAAAAAAGAAAAAAAAAGAAAAAAGGGGAATGAAAGTTCCAGTGTATATACTCAATCTCATCTTTCTTCTTTTCTTTCTTCTTATTCTTCCTTGGAGCTACAAAAATGGGGGAAAAGATGTATTTACATATTTGATGCCACCACGCTTATAGATGAGCTTGGGGGAGGGGATACAATGATGTGAGAGAGTGTGACTACCTATATGTGCATAACAACCTAAGCTAAGTAATTTTTGATACTTAGGGAGACTACTTAGAGTATAACGACGTCCATAAATTGAATATTGGGATTAATTTCATGAAAACCATCTTTTTCTATTCTTATCGATTTGAAATGTGTGATACCTCTTATACTCCAAGTAGAAGCGATCAATTGAAAACTGTGTGATCTATGATTGTTTATATCGTTTTACATGCCCTCGACGATGTTGATTCTAAAATGATTTCATGTTTCATATGATTTTCGATGTTCTTAGTTCTTCTATCAAACGTACCATGTGGAATGATATCGAAGTGAAAAGCTTTAGCATGTTTATATTTATTGGTCGTGCTATTTGAGTGTGCAACTCCATGTTCTGAGAGAATGATCTAGCATCTTCACCTCTTTACCTTCTTTTTCACTCATTCCATTTTCTTTATTTTTATTCGCCAAGTTCGCCTTTCTACTCATCTTCCTCGAGGACAAGTAAGAGGTGAGCTTGTTGGATTTTGATAGGCTCATATTTTACACCTTTTTTCTGCATATTTGCATGCCATTTCGATTGCTCATATCGTGATTTTCATGATTATTTGACGATATTTCGATACTTTTCACTATTTCTTGTTTTTTGTCTAATTTCAGGAGATATGTAGCAATCGGGTGCAAATGGGAGCCTAGAGGACTTGCATGCATGTCGAAGCATCGCTCATGATTATATCGGAGAGTTAACGTCACTGGAGGATGAGTGGATGAAGAAGGGCGATGCAGGAATCAACGAGGAAGCAAAAAGGAGAAGAGATGAACTCTTAAACAGGCCACCCGGCCGAGCAAGGCAGTTCACTCGGCCGAGTGAAGCTACTCGACCAAGCAAAAATGACACGACGATGTTTTCCAGCCTAAGTACAGTAATGTACTCGGCCGAGTGGTGAACTCCGCTCGACCGAGTAAGAACTCCACTCGCCTGAGTGGAGGCCAAAATCTCGAAGAAAACCAAGTTGACTTCTCTGTTTTCTGGACGATCTGCAGAATGACGAACTCGGCCGAGTCACACTTCTCACTCAGCCGAGTAACGCAGACGCCCAGTCGAAAAACTAGGGTTTCTAGCGGTGCAAGGGCCGTTTGGTCTATATTTTTGGTTCTTTTGGGCATGTATTTAAGCCCAGTTTTGTCTCCAGCCCCAGGAGAGACCAGATAGACTTCTTAGAACTATTTTTCCTTAGTTTCTAATCTTAGTTAAGCTTTGATATTGGCGATAGATTGAAGATTGGACCTGAATTTTCTATTGAAAGCTTCTTTGGTGACGTTGGTTTGTCTTGATCTCTTGCAAGTTTAGATTTTTATGCTATATCTCTTATTGAATCGTGATTGCATGATGAATTTCATTGTTGACCTTGTTTTTCTATCGATTTCCAATATGATTTGTGAGTAGTTCATTTGCTCTAGGGCAAATGAATGAACCCTATTGATCTAATGATTGAATTGTGAGATCTATTGAATTGCTATGCTATTAGGCTTGATTAAAAGGTTAGATCTTGATTGATTTACTACGGATAGATATGGATTTCTCTTGGATCTCGTGAGCTCGACAAAGGATCTTGATATAAGGAAAGCTCTAGATATTCGATTTAGGTCTACAATCGAAATTCTCTAGATTTGGTGCGCGACGGCGACCAAAGCTAGCATTTTTATTGTTCTCCTATACTCATATTCGTTGCATAACGGTGAACAGATACGAACTATAAAGATCTAGATCCGAACTCATGTTGCGCGACAGCGAGTTTGAGTTTGGATTGGACAAAATTGTCGATCTTAATGCTAGTAGTCTAGACTAGGCTTGCGCGACAACGAGGCTGTAGTTTAGAGTGCTATAGACCTACAATAGCGCGACAACGTGAGTTGGTTCTCCAATTAGTTGCGACAAGTTCACCTTGACTCGGGTTTGATTGCATGGTATTTTATAACTCACATCGATGACTTGAAAAATCCATAGTGGGGATTCCCTAGCCCTAGACATCTTTATTGTATTGAATTTGCATTATTACTCAAACGATTGTTATACCATCCATTCTCAAACGAATTTTCCACCAAATAACTTAGTAACCAAAATAGAGTACTGTCATTTGTCCTCCCAGTGATTCGATACCCGCTTTCCACTTAACCGTGCACTTGCGGTAAAGCTACATTGTTTTTCAGGTGTATATCCGGGAGCGATCAAGTTTTTGGCGTCGTTGCCGGGGAGGCGACGATATTTTATTTTCTTTACTTAGCTATTTTTTCTTCCTTTATTTTATTTTATTTTATTCCTATATTGCGCTAAAAAAATCCTTCTAGTTTCTCTTTTTCTATGCATGAACATGATATCAAAGGCATCAGAAGAAGACATACTACTTGATCCCGAGATCGAGCGCACTACAACGAAATTGAGAGCAGAAAAAAAATCAATTATAGAAGAGAATCAAATGGCGAAGGAAACTTGAGATGTGCGATTACGGTGGACCGCAAGGTTTGTCTCCATCCGGGATAGGCTTACCCCAAATAATTCGGTTGCCACGTCTTCCATACTTATGCCGGAGTTGGCGGCCGACAAGAACTTCGAACTAAAGACGGGGCTTATTGTACTGATGCAACAAGATCCATTTCATGGGAATTCTCAAAAGAACCCGTACTATCACCTATAAATGTTCTTGGTGAAGTGCGCAACTTTTCAGATGCTGAATGTGCCAGAGGATGCTATCCGGTTGCGTCTATTCCTTTCACTCTTTGTGACAAAGCTTTATATTGGTTAAGGACGTAGGCACACAGGACATTCACTACTTGGGATGAGTTAGCAAGCACGTTCGTCAACAAATTTTATCCGCCATCCAAGACCGTGAAGATAAGGAACTCATTAATGTCTTTCAAACAAGGGTCCCAAGAGTCTCTCTATGAAGCGTGGGAGTGGTTTAAAGATCTCTAGCATCAATGCCCCCACCATAACATCGACGATTGGGAGCTTGTTCACAATTTCCACAATGGATTGCGGCCGGACATAAAGATGATAATTGATGCCACGGCCAATAGAGCTATTTTATCAATGACACTGGAGGATGATATGGCGTTACTAGAGGAGATGGCCTCTAACAATCAGTAATGGCTGATGAGAGGGGCCAATCATCATCGTCATTGAAGCCGGCAAGTATTTATGAAGCAAAGGCGGTTGCCGAGTTGACTACAAAGTTTGAATCTCTCTCCAAGGTAGTTAAAAGGATTGAAAAGCGAATGTGCGAGTCTTATGGTATGCCCAACACACCGACACTCGGAGGGAACATTAGTGATTGGCAAGACCAAGGCCAAGTCATGTTTGTTGGAAGTGAGCAAAATGAAGGAGCCGTGGAGCAAGTGCAATACGTCGCCGGTGGGAGTAATAATGGTTATTGGGTGAACCCTGCTACCAAGGATCATCCTGGATGTTCCTATGCCAACAACGAGGGAGCCTTGATCCTCCTTATCAACAACCACCACCGCAACAACAACAAGCACGGCCTCCTTAACAACAGCAACCGTATCAACAAAGGCCACCCCAACAATAACAATCCCCACCAAGGCAACAAGCGGGGCCTTATAGACCCCCCGGATATAATCAAGGATGGAGATCACAAAACCCACCACCGGCACCACCAAGATCTGAGCATGAAGCTAGAGTGAAGGAGTTCATGGCCGAACAAAAGAAGACTAATGTGAAATTGTCGACCGACCAAGATTCCCTCAATACTATCATGGCATAATTGGCGGAATAAATTACCTTGCTCAACAAGGCTCAACAACAATTGCCGGTTCGACCGGAGCAAAACCCGAGGAGCAACACCGGCCATATAAATGCGGTAGTGGTGGTGACTACGAGAGGCGAGAAGGATACCACTCCCGCTATGGTTCAAGCTAAAGGCCCAAGGGATGAAATTTCGGTTGAAAAGGAGCGAATTAATGAGGAAGAGAGCCACAAGATGGCAAACAACAAAGAAAAATCTGAAGCGGATGAGCCTCAAAGGGAGCGAACCTACATGCCACCAATACCGTTTCCTCAATGGTTGGCAAAGGCCAAGACGGAAAAGAGATTCGCCAAATTTTTGTAGTACTTGCAGGGATTAGCTTAAACATCCCATTCTTGGACGCGATAATTGAAATCCCGTCGTACACCAAGTTCCTAAAAGTCTTAATTACGGGAAAGAAACGAACAGAGAAGATTATGCTAGCCGAGCAAGGAACTTGGTTCGCCAACAAGGAGAGGATGCCCAAGAAGATGAAAGACCTTGGAAGCTTTCAGATTCCATGCACCCTTAGTGGAGTCCCCCTCCAAAAGGCTTTGGTAGACTTGGGAGCGAGCATAAGCCTTATGCCGATCACCATGTTCAAGAAGCTCAACACAGGGACCGACCTCAACGCCACTGATATGAAGATCCAACTCGTCAATGGGCGAATTACTAGGCCAATGGGGATTGCCGAGAATGTGCCTCATCAAATACCGGGAGGTCTTTGTGTACCATGCGACTTCATCATCATGGACATAAAAGAGGAGGGTGATACATCACTTATACTTGGACACCCCTTCTCGTGCACCGTCGGAGTCATAGTAGATGTGAGGGAAGGAACGTTGTCTCTCAACGTTGGCGACATAGCGGTAGAATTCCATCTTCCAAAAACCATGAAGCAAAGACCTTGGCCGGTAGAAGCGGACTACGTGGACCTTCTTAACGAAGTAATAGATGAAGCCATGCCTTATGCCGTTGGAGCCTTGCACACTGAGAGCCTAGATAGAGCCCCAATTACCAAGGACTGCATCCCAAATGGAGAACCACCAGATACTCCAATTGAAGAATTGATTCTGCTCACTGATGAAGAGAAGAACGACACTGATGTCGTGAGGATTAGATAGCTCTGCAAGCTCTCTACGGTGAAGCAAAGGGATAAGGCACTGCCGAAAAAAACACCTCAATCGCCGAGGAGGAGGAAAGATACTAAGGACGCAAGCTTGGAGGAGTCATCCCTCAACACCATTAAAAAGGAGACACCTGAAGCCTCAAGGCCTCCCCACAAAATTTGACATGTGCATCTCCTATGCATTAAATATCACGCGCTAAACATCATATCTTAAGGGGTCGAGCTCAAGACCTTAAACGAGCGCTTGTCGGAGGCAACCTGATGGTTCTATCTTAATTTTTAGTTGAATTTTACTTTCGTTTTTGTTTTAAATATTTTTTAGTCTATATAGTCAAGAGTCTAGGAAAATCTGACAACGGGCTACGGATTTCATTTCAGAAAAAAGGATGATAGGAGACCATATGAACGAAGGACGACCATGGAAATGGAGAGCACTCCAGGTATGCGCTCAAATGCCAAAGGGAGGAAGAAACTGACGGGAGAAAAGAAGACAGAAAGTGTTGCAAAAATAGAGAGTCTGGAGTTGAAAGCAGCAGCACACTCGGCCGAGTGATTTTTCACTCGGTCGAGTGAAGACCCTACTCGGCCGAGTAGGATACTGTACCGGGGAGTCTCAAAATCCCATCTCTGGAAATTATATGCCACTCGGCCAAGTGACTTTGTCACTCGACCGAGTGAATCTGACACATCTCGCCCTTAAAATGCTCTAAGTGGCGTATCCACTCGGCCGAGTGACTTTGTCTACTCGGCCGAATGATAGTTTCTACTCGGCCGAGTCGGAACTTAACGCAAATTTTTGAAAATATCCTAATCTATTATGACTCAGCCGAGTAATATGTCCACTCGACCGAGTGGCTCGACTGACCTAACACTATTTATTTCGAAAATCGAGCTGCTCGGATCGAAATTTCCCAATTCTCTCATCTCTCTCCTGACTCGCCGGAACTCCCCTCTCACTCGCCCGAGCCGCCATCGAATTAGCCGAGTGGCACGACCCCGCTGCCGCCAGACCTCTTTCCGCCGTCGCACCCCTTGCTGTCGACCGACGATCAGCCCTCCTTCAGCCCTAAATTCACCCCTTTCTCCTATTCCCATTTCGTAAGCCCAAATCCACCCTGAATCTAAATTGAACCCTATTTACGCCTATTTCTCTTGACCCATCCCTTGAGTATTTGTTATTCATTGCTAATCAATTGTTTTTGTGCTTCAGGATAGCTTGGGAGGAGATCGAGCGCTGATTTGGAGCTTCAGGGGAGGTGCTTTTTGGTTCACTTGCGAGGAGTTGCATCGTGCTTGGTACACTCATTTCATATCTCATTTTTTGCTTGGTGTGATTGTCTGTGCAATTCACAGCACCACGATGTCCCCACGCACTAGGTCTCGTATGCGGCGGCCAACTTCCAAGCGGAAGAGGACCGACGATCCCGGTCCTTCGTCCACTAGATCGGACTCCCCGTCTCCTAGCAATCCACCACCCACACTTCCGCCTCCCACTTCACATATTCAACCCCCACCAGCACAGCCCGCCAAGACCATCGACACGATGGGGAGCACTTTCTGAGATGATGCACACCGCACCAGATTTGAGAGGCTCTTCCATCGTTTGATTATCCCCTCTAGGTTTGCGCACATAGCTGAATTTAAGTGCCTAGGGGTATTTCAGGGGCTATATTAGTTGTACGACAACATGGGGTGGCATGATTTTCTTTTGGTGTCGGTAAACACCTACGTCCGTCCAACCCTCGAGGTCTTGAGTTCTATTTGTAGGACTTCCAGGGGGTGCACTTTTCACCTGATGGATCGGGAGTGCGAGATCACTCTCGATATGCTCCGTGCCTACTTCTATTGGTCCCATGTCCCTGACCCCGATCGCGCTTTTGGTCTCACGCACCACACCCCTCTTTCCTTTGATGCACACACATTCTAGACCCTGATCACGTGATCACCACTTGCCTTTGACCCTAGCTGGGCCAGGGCATACTCTATTGTCCACCCTTGCATACATACTGCTCAGCGCCTTATGGCGACCACCATTCTTATGAGGTATGAGCCTGGGACGATGTCTACGCCGAAGCTTTATATGCTCTATACGATGACTAGAGCGAGATCCTTCGAGGGCAATGTAGAAGTCTTTGTCCCTGCCATTTCTATTGATATTACCAGCTGGTATCTTGACCGCATCATTTCCTCAGTCATCGCTAGGACGGAGATTTGTTGCGGCGGTCTGATCACCTTGCTGGCTCCTTTGTGTGAGATTGAGCTCCCTGCTGGCTTCCTCCGACCTACGGGCTCCACTTCCCTCTCTATATATGTTATGGCTCGTATGAGGATGCTGCATTCTCATGGTCAACACCACTGGGTTTAGCTACTGGGTCCATATTCAGCGAGCTATATGGTGCTTCCGAGCCCCGCTCGGACCCACATTGGACCTGCAGGGGGGTGGAGACTAGAGATTGAGATCATCGTCCCAGCTGCCTATGTACTCGAGCCCAAGAACGCCCAGTATGAGCCCCTTCTCGGACCTCTTGCCTCGAAGCTCCCTATCCCACAGCCTGCACCTGATTTGATTCCAGTTCCCAGCACTTCTGTCCACACTTCTGCCAGTGCTGGGAGCTCTGTTGCTGTGTCTGCCACCACCACCACCATCTCTACCTCTGTGCCGTTGAGTGTTGATCCCATTTCTTACGTGAGATTTGAGAGCTCCACCCCTGCTGCACTTGAGAGAGGCGAGCCTTCCCTCGTCTCGGTGGCCAAGACCCTATCTTCACCCGATTTCTCGACCCCTGGGGAGTCATTTTCTGTTGCTTTCAAGACCTATCCAGCCATCGACCTTTCTGTCTCTACTGCCGCTATTTTCACCGAGAGTGTCGTGACATCTGTCCCCACTTCTGTATCCACGACTTCTCTACCTGTCTTGTCCTCAGTCGTCACCTCATCCTCTTCTACCGCTGCTCCCACTTCTAGGAGCATTCATACGTCTCAACCCCCTACAGAGGCTGAGCGTCTTTTAGCAAGCACCTCCCCTCACCCACACCCACTAGTAGCCCCGGTCGTTTACGGTGGTCGTGTGCGTCAGCTCCGACCTCCTCCAGTGTGACACTGCTCCCGCTCCCGACACCCTTGTCCAACATCTCCGTGTTGTCGAGGGGGCCGTGAGTGGGCTCAGAGCGGATTTTCAGGATCTCGCTACCACCGTTAGCTCTGTGCAGGCACGCGTCGCTGTTCTGCCTAATATTCAGCTCATGCTGAACCAGATCCTTGCACGCCTACCTCAGCCTCCACCACCAGCACCCCGGCCCATCCCTCAGCCACAACCACCACCGCCCCTACACAGGGAGGTGATGGCACTCCACCATTAGTCTAGGAACACACTCTTGATGCATGCCATGATATTACTGCTACACCTCTCGCCTCATCATTTTTCCACAGTTTTGCTTGCCGACACGTTTTGATTACTTTTTGCTTGCACTATTCCATATATCAGCTTGGGGGAGAGTATGCACTTCTGGCTCACATTTTTTGGCGACCCATTTTGCATTGTACATCCATCATTTGCATGCCTGCTGCATCCATCATTTGCATATATCATGTCATATTTTACTTTCTTTATTTTTCCTTTTACCATGCATCCACACCCACCCTCCCCTACCTTATGGTCCTCGTGCCCCACTTAGCACATTGAGGACAATGTGATTTTAGCTTGGGGGAGTGTGTTCACACACGCATTCTTATTTCCTTTATTTTTACCCTTTATTTTTATTTTCCACTCATTTTCACTCACCTTTTCTTTTTCTTGCCATGCATCACGTTTTCTTACTTTTGGAGTGACTTGCATATGTATAGTTAGTTCCTTTTATTCTCTTCTTTACTTCTCCTATTTTCTTTGCTAGAGATAACTTCCCTATGATGACTACATCTTGGTGTTTGCTTTAGTCATATGCACATACTTTCTTGTCATGCTATCGTTTTCATTTTTGATATATGCGATACATTGACATGCATTTGAGAAAAAGAACTTCCAACGCTTATTATATAAGTTTGAGTGAAATTTTAGCGTTAACTGAGTCTGGGAACTATTATTGTATACCCTTCGTAGAAAACACACCAGGCTTCAAGCATTGATTACATATACTTGGAGTACTGCTTTGTCTTTCTGTTATAACTTCTTTTTGCATGAAATGCGCTTTGAACTTCCAGGTTGAATGAATGATTGCCATTTGATATGATTGGATTAGTTAACTTTTTTGTTATCAAACTGAGTAGATTAAATTATACTGCTGAAGTTGTTGTGCACATACAAAGAGTGAACTGAGTGTTATGTATATTTCTTTCTCCACATATCTTGAACATCATTTCTAGACTTATAGTTGTTGGTGAATCTCCCCTAGGGAATCCTATATTTGCATCTTCTCCATGCTAAAAAGAAATAAGCTCCATGAATTCCAAAAAGAAAAAAAATATTCATATCCTTTTATCTTGTTGGGATTGATCTTGTGTGTGTGTGTGTGTGTGTGTGTGTGTGTGTGTGTGTAGAATAAGGGCTATCATACGCCATATAAGAGCCTCTCTCATACGTCCTCGCACAAAAAGCAGTCCAAGTACAACCAAGTACATGCCCATGTGGGCTTGTACATAGGTGCTTTATGTGAGAGGGCGTATGAGAGAGGCTCTCATATGGAGTACGAAAGCCATCATTGACACACACACATACACACATGTGTGTGTGTGTGTGACTAATGGCTATCATACGCCATATGAGAGCCTCTCTCATACGCCCTCTCACATAAAGCACCCAAGTACAAGCCCGTGTGGGCTTGTACTTGAGTGCTTTATGTGAAAGGACGAATGAGAGAGGCTCTCATATGGCGTATGATAGCCATCATTCACACACACACACACACACATACTAGTCATAACACGTGCCCGCAGGCACGGTTCATTTAAGATTTTCACTTGCGAAATCTTTGTTTCCAAAAAAATTATTTCCACTGCCAAAATTGTGCGGAACAACAAATTATCGTAAAAATATTTAGCGGCACATTTTCGACGCGGAACAACAAATTTGGCACGGGAACCTTCGACACCGAACAACAAATTCGGCACTGGCCCTTTCGGCGCGGAACAACAAATTCGGCGCTGGCCCCTTCGGCACGGAACACCAAATTAGCGTAAAAAATTTAGCGGGCGCCTTCAACGAGGGCGCATTCGGCGCGGGAAATTATTCCCATCTTGTTGCCCCATGGGTCGAAGAGACAGTGGACCCCGCGTTGAGAGAGTGATCAGTCAATCTGCAACAACATTCGATCTGCAGCATTAAGTGCAAGTTAAATTTTGTTTCACCAAATGCATTAATTGCGTGCACTCTGCTATTACCCAAAAACTTTCATTCCCCGAAAATTTTCATTTCCCAAGAAATGTTTTCCCTCCAAAACTTTCCATTAAGTGCAAATTAAAGTTTTTCCCCAATATACATTAATTACAATCTGCTATTTCCCAAAAACTTTCATTCCCCAGAAACTTTCATTCCCTAGAAACTTTCTTTTACCTAAATATGTTTTTCCCTCCAAATTTTTTCACAAACTCTCATCTCAACCGTTGATTTCTTAAGATTAAATCTCAACCATCTTTCTATCAACTCCTTTGTCCTAGTCAGCCCTAGGATTCAAAAATCGGAGTCAAATGTATTATATATATATATATATACATATATATATATATATATATATATATATATATATATATATATATATAAGAAAAGAAAAAGAAAAAAAAAGAAAAAAAGGGGAATGAAAGTTCCAGTGTATATACTCAATCTCATCTTTCTTCTTTTCTTTCTTCTTATTCTTCCTTGGAGCTGCAAAAATGGGGGAAAAGATGTATTTACATATTTGATGCCACCACGCTTATAGATAAGCTTGGGGGAGGGGATCCAATGACGTATGAGAGAGTGACTACCTATATGTGCATAACAACCTAAGCTAAGTAATTTTTGATACTTAGGGAGACTACTTAGAGTATAACGACGTCCATAAATTGAATATTGGGATGAATTTCATGAAAACCATCTTTTTCTATTATTGTCGATTTGAAATGTGTGATACCTCGTATACTCCAAGTAGAAGCGATCAATTGAAAACTGTGTGATCTATGATTGTGTATATCGTTTTACATACCCTCGACGATGTTGATTCTAAAATGATTTCATGTTTCATATGATTTTCGATGTTCTTAGTTCTTCTATCAAAAGCACCCATATGAAATGATATCGAAGTGAAAAGCTTTAGCATGTTTACATTTATTGGTCGTGTTATTTGAGTGTGCAACTCCAAGTTCTGAGAGAATGATCTAGCATCTTCACTTCTTCACCTTCTTTTTTCACTCATTCCCTTTTCTTTATTTTTATTCCCCAAGTTCGCCTTTCTACTCATCTTCCTCAAGGACGAGTAAGAGGTAAGCTTGGGGATTTTGATAGGCTCATATTTTACACCTTTTTTCCTGCATATTTGCATGCCATTTCGATTGCTCATATCGCGATTTTCATGATTATTTGACGATGTTTCGATACTTTTCGCTATTTCTTGTTTTTCGTCTAATTTCAGGAGATATGTAGCAATCGGGTGCAAATGGGAGCCTAGAGGATTTGCACGCATGTGGAGCATCTCTCATGATCATATCAGAGAGTTAACGACACTGGAGGATGAGTGAAATAAGAACGGCGACGAAGAAATCGACGAGGAAGCAAAAAGGAGAAGAGATGAACTCTAAAACAGACCACTCGACCGAGCAAGGCAATTCACTCGGCCAAGTGAAGTAGCCTACTCGGCCGAGCAAGAATGACATGACGACGTTTTCCAGCCTGAGTACTGCAATGTACTCGACCGAGTGGTGAATTCCACTCGGCCGAGTAAGAACTCCACTTGCCCGAGTGGAGGCCAAAATCTCGAAGAAAACCAAGCTGACTTCTCTGTTTTCTGGACGATTTGTAGACCGACGAACTTGGCCAAGTCACACCTCTCACTCGGCCGAGTGATATTTCCACTCGGCCGAGTGGTGCAGACGCCCAATCGGGAAACCTTAGGTTTCTGGCGGAGCAAAGGCAGTTTGGTCTGTATTTTTTAGTTCTTTTGGGCATGTATTTAAGCCCAGTTTTGTCTCCAGCCCCAGGAGAGACCAGATAGACTTCTTAGAACTATTTTTCCTTAGTTTCTAATCTTAGTTAAACTTTGATATTGGCGAGAGATTGAAGATTGGACCTGAATTTTCTATTGAAAGCTTCTTTGGTGACGTTGGTTTGTCTTGATCTCTTGCAAGTTTAGACTTTTATGATATATCTCTTATTGAATCGTGATTGCATGATGAATTTCATTGTTGATCTTGTTTTTCTATCGATTTCCAATATGATTTGTAAGTAGTTCCTTTGATCTAGGGCAAAGGAATGAACCCTATAGATCTAATAATTGAATTGTAAGATCTATTGAATTGCTATGCTATTAGGTTGATTAAAAGGTTAGATCTTGATTGATTTACTACGGATAGATATGGATTTCTCTTGGATCTTGTGAGCTCGACAGAGGATCTTGATCCAAGAAAAGCCCTAGATATTCGATTTAGGTCTACAATCCAAATTCCCTAGTTTGGTATGCGACGGCGACCAAAGCTAGCATTTTTATAGTTCTCCTATACTCATATTCGTTGCACGACAGTGAACGGATACGAACTATCAAGATCTAGATCCGGACTCATGTTGCGCGACAGCGAGCTTGAGTTTAGATTGGACGAAATTGTCGATCCTAATGCTAGTAGTCTAGATTAGGCTTGTGCGACAGCGAGGCTCTAGTTTAGAGTGCTATAGACCTATAATAGCGCGACAACGTGAGTTGGTTCTCCAATTAGTTGTGGTAAGTTCACCTTGACTCGGGTTTAATTGCATGGTATTTCATAACTCACATCGATGACTTGAAAACCATAGTGGGGATTTCCTAGCCATAGACATCTTTATTGTATTGAATTTGCATTGTTACTCAAATGGTTGTTACACCATACATTCTCAAACGACTTTTCCACCAAATAGCTTAGTAACTAAAATAGAGTACTGTCATTTGTCATCCCTATGATTCGATACCCACTTTGTCACTTAACCATGCACTTGCGGTAAAGCTACATTGTTTTTCGGGTGTATATCTAGGAGCGATCATATGACCAACATTGAATGTTCAATCACTAGAGGGTGGAGCTAAATCTTTTCCAGTCAAGCGAGAAGACCATGAGACGGCTCGATCAGAGTCTCCTTCCCTCCTCAAAAATCGATCGAAGCTAGTTACACAGCAAAGATGGACGATCAAAGGTTCACTTCTTGGGCTCAACCCGACACTCTAGGCGGCATCCGAATTTTCAAACTTAGACTTCGTCGAAACCAACCCACAAGCTATCAGATCCAAACTTCACATGGGCTTCTCCCTGGCCCACTTCGAGCTTTCGAGCTCGTGAACAATCTTTCAAACTCAGATTCGGTTCATCCTTGCCTTACCGCATTGACATCTGATCAGAGCAACCA
>JAULAV010005133.1:0-29874 GCA_030789695.1 Scilla litardierei | reverse complement strand
TCGTTAGGGAGGGTCGGATCCGAAGTCCGACCTAATCCCCTCCGATGCTAACGCCAAATAATGGCCCAAGGGGGCTCGGGTTAACTATGGCCGATCTAGTGAGAGACCATCCGTTAGATCAATGGCCCCCATTGTTGGATCGTAATCTAAGCCTAGATGGTGGTGTGAATAGGCTTATGGCAAATTTTCGTGAATTAAAACTTTGGCCTACTCAATCAGATAATCACAAAGCAAATATAGCGCAACAAAAATATCATGAAAGCAACTACAGAGTACGCATGATATTTACCCTGGTTAGGTCACCACAATGACCTACGTTCCAGCCCCAAAAGTAATCACTAGAATAATAAAGTCAATGATACAGACACCTTGAACTTCACTCCCCAACGCTCAGCTTACCAAGTCTATACCTCGCTCCCCAAAGCGTCAAACGATATTATCCTAGTAAGAACTTTCCTCTTGACTTGTCCCAACAAGTCAAGCCCCTAAAATATCAGAAGTGTTTTTAATACACAGATCTAAATCAACACATCCATAAAATAATAAAAAATAAAGTTTAAAAAGCTCAGTTTATGATGGTTGATCTATCTCTATCGATAAGCTCGTCATCATCTTTGAGATGGTGAAAATCGCATCTCAATCCGACGTCTGGATCTCAAGATATTCAGCTTTGAAGTTCAACATTCAAATAAGGCCGCATCCTGTCTGTGCACAAAGTAGGTGATGCGGGCTCAGTGAATTCACGTGCATGGCTCGTCTGGATCTGTGAGAGCATCCGAGCGGAAGAGTTGTTGGCTGATGCGTGCGTGACTTCGGTCTGTGGCAAAGAAAATGGTAGCTTGGTCTCTTGAAACTCGGGCGCGGCTGTGCTCAAACGTGGTTGCGCCCAAGTGTCAAGTTGATGCGTGAGTCACGACCATATGCAAAGGAATTTCAGCAAGGTCATGACCGACTTGTGCTTGTGGGTGTGACATGATGTTGCAATGGTTGCGTATGAAGTCTGAAGGCTCGGTAGACTTCCTTGCTTGCATGAGTCACGCCTAATGGACACACAAGGCACGCCTATAGTTGGTTCCACGTATGCCCGAGTAGTTTGCACACCAGGCTGTTTGAACTTGAGTGAGCCTTGAGGTAGATAACCCCTTCAATGCTAGGATGTTTGGCTTTCGGAAACTCCTTGTGCCCGAGAAAGAGATACAATCCTAGAAATTTGATGCGTGCCTTGAGGTGCAAAGGGCTCTTCAATATCATGGCCTAGGATGCTTGAGTGGAGGGATGCTTGGATATTTGATGTGCTGAGATTCCCTTGCAATTGCTATCTCTTCTTTTGATGTTGCTTGCGTGACTTGAAGGAAGAAGGAGGGATATCAATTTCTTTGGCATAGGATTTCAATGCTTACGGCTAGGACCCCCCTTTGATGTTGTTGTGTGAGTTGTAGGGAAAAAGCTTTGTCAATGTCTCGGCTTAGGACTTGGATCCTTGGAGAAATTTCTTGCTTAATTGCTTGGATGGCCAAGAGCAAAGTACAATGGCGAGGGTGATCTAGGACTGGCTATATCTTTGAGCTATGAGGAAGGACCGGCTAGATGCTAGGGTTTGTGCTCTCTCCTTATGATTTTTGGCTTTGTGTATAAAGGGGTATATATAGGATGCTCAACCCAATCTCCTAGTTGCAATCGAACTACTCAACCCCATCTCCTAGTTGCAATCAAACTCTTGTAGCACTCATCTTTGATATGAACTTTAGCTAGATGCATTGAAATTAGACACTCCGTGATTAAATTGAACTCCTAGTTGCATTGAACTTTGGCTAGCCAATCTATCAATCATCCTTGTGCATTGAACTTAGACATTCCTTGTAGCCAATCTACTAGATGCTTTAAACTTGGACATTGAGCTCTAGATGCATTGCACTAGGATATTCCTTGATTAATTGGAACTCCAATTTACACAAATTATCTTCTCCTCCCTCCTTTGACTTTCTAGCAGATGTTGACCAAGTCACAATTACAAGTTTGCCACTTTTGTTATTTGCACTCCTTTGCACATGAAATCACTTAACAAATACATTAAAATTGCTCATGAAGGGTTGTTATCATCAAACAAAAATTCTAGATCGTTGTATTCAACAATCTCCCCCTTTTGATTATGACAAACCGAAATTAAGATTTGATCAAAAATAGCTCATCATGTTTATGAAGTGTGTTTGTGAAGTGCGTGCAAATAGCTCTCCGTATCAACATGCTCCCCCTATCAATATGCTCATCATGAAAAACAAATTTCAATGATATCAACAAAACTTATCAATTTCTCCCCCTTTTGTTACATCAAAAGAACACACACGATAAAAAATATCATATGCTATATAGAAAATAAAGAATTATTAAACAAACATACGATTACATTAAGACAATCACGAATAATTAATCGATACCCAATAATTCCTAACAATGATTAAAACATCTTCGTGAGCATGTGATGATCAAAAGTTCAGGTCATAGTGAGAAGTATACATGACAGTCACTCAATTCAAAGCAACTTCCCAAAGAGTATGAACTTGTTAAGAATTGTATTTTTCCACCTCATGAGACATGAGTTCAAGTTACCAACACACATTCGTTGCCTACAAGGACTCTTAGACGCGGGGTGGCATTGCTTGATGGACATAACACCAACGCTAAAGATATGAAATCTTTGCAGAAGTTGGATATCTGTGGGTTGTATCATAGCCATGGATCATATCCATTTACATACAAATCTCTTTTCTTTTCCTTTTCATAAGACGCTTTGTCTTTGTCTTTTCCTTTTCTTTTTCAACATTTGTTCTCTTCGAATTGGTGAACTTTGTGTTTCATCCAAGGCATAACATTACATATCCAATAGAATTACATACTTTTTAATATTTTTCATTTACCTTCAACTGCGATCCAACATTCATGAAAAAAAACCATATGTGTCATAACAATCAATACCGTGAAAGTGTAAGGTGAAGATGTAGGAATTTAGTTATTCGTTATCGAACATGTCTTAACTATACATAAAGTCTAACATGCAATCATAGCCATGCCAATAATACAAGACTTCTACAAGTATATGATTTTCATTCAAAGTGATTTTTTCCAATAAACAAAGGAAAGATATCTATTAAGCTCAATTTTTATAATTTTTCACCTTTTCACTTTGTTCTTTTTCTATTTTCCTAACACACCATAAAATCATATAAAGAAAAAGAAATCACACAAAAAACAAAAAAAAGAAAGTGAAAAAACACCAAAGTATCCTATGAAGGTAAACAAGAAATCATACCTTCACATTACCATTTGGCCAATAAACTTCATTGATATCCCATGTTAAAACCATAGTTCCTTGTCCCTTCATCTTTCCTACATGAAAGATATTATGTGTGACCCAGGTATCCACAATGGCCTACCAATGTTAGTCAAAGTACCTATAGGAACCCATATTTGTTTGAACTTTATATTCGTGTTCCTGTATGGACATTTATTACATTTGTGACCAACACAACCATAAGTATAGCACTTAGCAAACATGCTCATTCCTTTTGCATTTTCATTGTGAACCTTTTTATTTGTTTTAGGGTTTTCAATTTTTAGACCCATATCCTAGTCCATGCATATTGTTGCCATGCAATTAATATCCAAGAATGATGTCCAATGATTTTGTTTCTACATCAATTTTTTTAATGGTCAACTTTAGGTCTAAGACTTGGATTTTAAATACATGTTTTTATTCATAAGCAAAGTGATCCTTCTTATAAAAGCCTTTTTGCTTTCTTCTTCAATTTTTCTGAACTTTTCAATTTTCTTCCCTAGGTTGACAAATTTTTCTTTAGACGCTTTATTTTCCGTCTCTGGCTTATGACATGTTTACACTTTAAGGTTTCATGCACAACAAATGTTTCTTTTTTAAGCTTGGCAAGTGTAGCTTTAAGTGTATCATTTTAGCTTTCAAAATTTCATCATCTAGAGACATATGATAATTTTCATATTGCAATTTATAGTTTGTTTCTCTTAAGAACTCAACAGAGGATTTTAGGCTATCAATCTCATTATGCATACATTCACATATGTTTACAAGCTCAGAAAGGTTGAATTTATGTACGTCAATTTTCTTCACATTAAGATCTCCTATCAAACATAAGGAGGAGTGTGCAAACTCATCTTGCGGTTCATCGTCGTCATCGTCGTCTCATGTGACCGCAAGCAACTTCCCTTTCTTCTCCATTGAACTATTTTTCACCAAAGGTTAGTTCCTCATAAGTGGCCATGTCTCCTGCAATGAAAGCAATGCACTGGATTAGCAATATTCTGTCCAGAAGAATTTTCAGCATGATTAAACTTATTGAAGTCAATTCGACATCGTTGTCCTTCCTTGGAAAGTCTTGATGTATTTTGTAAATCCTCTGACTATCAAAGCTTACTCCTCATCAAGCTCATTGGCGCTACCTTCATCAGCTTTGAAAGTAATGGTCTTTGGGGCCTTTAACTTGGCTTTTTCCATTCATTCTATCATCTTCAATTCAAGCCCATTGGACATAAGGTTTCCAATTAATTACTCCATGCTCAGTCTTGTAAGATCTCTGGCCTCTTGGATGGTGGTGACTGTAGGACGAAAGGTGCTTGGCAATGCCCTCAAAATTTTCATTGCTCCAAGTTTGAGTATGGACTGCTCCAAGTTTGAGTATGGATTTCCATGGGCCTTTGAATTGTAAATGATGTCCGTGAACCTAGCATACATCTCCTTGATAGATTCCGTATGTAGCATGCAGAAACCTTCACACTCCATGCTCAAGAAGGCCAATCTGGACTCCTTCACATGTGATGGTCTCTCATGCGTTGCCTTCAAAGTGTGCCAAATTTCATGTGTAGTAAAACATTGAAAAACACGATTAAATTCTGTGTTATCATGTGCATAAATTATAGCATTCATCGCTCTACCATTAAGAGAACAAGGTTTTTATCAAAATCATCCCATTTATCTTTAGGTTTAGCAATTTCAGTGTTTTCAACTTAAATCATGGAAGGAGTATAGCCTTTAGAACCAATTTTACAGACATCATAGTCTACAGACATAAGATAGATCTTCATCCTAACCTTCTAATAAGAAAAATCTGTGCCATTAAATTTTGGGGGTCTAACATTGGACCAGCTAGATAACACTGTAATGGTCTAACATGGCTTTGATACCACTTATTGGATCGTAATCTAAGCCTATAGGGGGGTGAATAGGCTTATGGAATTTTTTTGTGAATTAAAACTTTGGCCTACTCAATCAGATAATTACAGAGCAAATATAGCGTAACAAAAAATATCACGGAAACAATCACATAGTACGCACGATATTTACCTTTGTTCGATCACTCTAATGACCCACGTCCAGTCCCAAAGGTAATCACTATAATAATAAAGACAGTGATACAAACACCTGGAACTGCACGCCCCAATGCTTAGCTCACCAAGTCTATACCTCGCTCCCCAAAGCATCAGACAATAGTATTGTAGTAAACACTTTTCCCTTGACTTGTTCCAACAAGTGGGGTCCATAAAATATCAAAAGTGTTTTAAATAAAAGATCTAAATTAATACATCCACAAAATAATAATAAATAGTGTTTCGACCTTATTGCCGGCCCAGAAAATAAAGGCACAAATAGTTGAAGCCCAAGCGAACTGCTCACCGACAAGCCCAATTGAGAAGCTCACCCCACAACTCGGAAGCTCGCCTTACTGAACGGTAAGCTCGCCGACAAAGTCAAAAGAAGAGCTCAACAGCTGGTCGAGCTGGAGGCTCGCCAGCCAAGCATAGAAAAAGCCCGCCTACTCACCGAATAAGAAGCACGGATGCAGAAAGGCTTGGGACACCAAGCTCGGACGCTGAGCTCGGCTCTCTCTGAGAGCGACCTAGTAAGCACAAATATCTCTGATATGGTGATGTAGGGCCATCTACGCCTCCAATTAATGCCAGACGTTAAAGACAAGAATCGATGGTCGCTCGTCGTGTCACCATTAATACACAAATATCTCTGACACTCTCTGACATCAGTTTAATGCTAGGTTGAGGTGGTGCGATAATATCTCTGACACCCTCGTCGACCTATCGCATCCTCACTAATGCTCCAGCTAAGCAGAAGCGACAGTTGATTAGACGACGCTCAACCGACTCTCGCCACTATAAATACCACCCTCCAGCCACAGATGAGGGGGTTGGTTAGTTGAAATCATAAACTTACATTCAATACAACAAGGTCGAATATCGTCCATATATCTGTGCCTTCCACTTAAGCTCGTTGCATAAAGCCGTTCTACTTAAGATCAGCCAGCGTGTCCGACTTACATCTAAAAAAGTCATTTACTGACTTAACCATCGGAGGGGCTTCGGGTAGACAACCAACCCAGCCTTTTTGACGAGCTGTTCTTCCTGCAGGAAGCTCGGCCCATTCACCAAGCGATCGGTGACCAATCGGTGACCTTGGATCCTTCGCCTACGAAGCGCGCTCTAAGGCATATTAGCCTCTTCTATGACCCAATCACTTGTAATCATTGTACCCTTGATTTCACATATACAGATTTCATTGTTGGGCAGACTTGACCTGAAACAATTGGCGCTGTCTGTAAGAACTTAGGGTTACACCCATGTAAGACCCCGCATGCAGTCACCGCAGCTCCCATCGTGGTAAGATATCCATGGCCAAGGAGCCATGTTCTCCCGGAAGGACTCCCCCACTGGATTTGCCCCTTGAGGGGTCGGTCACGGTCATTCAGGCTACGGCCTGCAATGTCTACGAGGGCTTCGAAGCCTTCACCAAGATGCTGGAAAGATGGGCCACCACCAGACCCAAGCGGTCCCCTCCGCCCTCAGGCCCCTCTAGGCCCAGGAACGTGAGGCGGGACCTCCTCCCCCAGGTTGAAGAAGAAGCAGCCGCTCAACAAAGGCAGCGTGACGAAGAGGAAGCGGACGTTCTGCAAAGGCAACTTGATGAAGAAGCGGCTGTTCGACAGCGTCGGCTCATCGTCGTTGCAAGGGAGAGGCTCCAAGAGGGAAGCCGAGGAGTCCCCCAGGCGTCAGCCCTGGTAGTACGAGAGAGCCTCAGGTCGAATCACGCCGTTAAAAGCCACCAGCACAGGAGATCGCGAAGCCCGAGACGAGAAGGACACCTGCATCGGAGCGGAAGTCACCGCCAGTCAGAACACCACTCTCCTAGGCGTAATGACCGGTGGTGACGGAACCACGATCGAAGTATGACCCCCGGGGAGTGAGAAAGGAATTCCCTTGAGCGTCGAGGTGGCTCATCTGGTGGTTCCAATCAGCATCGAGAATTCCAAGGCGGCCGAAATGTCTCCTAAAGGTCGCCTACACCTCCCCTACCCTGAAGAGGCCAACCCGCTGACCAAGAGGATGATTTCAACCCCTGTACCCCATAGGTTCAAACTCCCTCAATTTGAACTGTATGATGGGCGATCTCTTAGAGCATGTGCATCGATACCGGGGAGTTATAGAGATCCATGGAGCGGATGACACGCTCCTTTACCGAGCCTTCCAGATGACCTTGAAGAAGTCATCTGTGGAGTGGTACAACAGCTTGCCCAACCAAACCATCGATTCATTCGACGCTCTCTCCTGCAAGTTCTGTCAGCAGTTCTTGGCAGGGCGAAGAAGGAGGAAGTTATCGAACTATCTATTCACGATAGTCCAAAAGGAGGGGGAGACTATCTGAAAGTTCATACAGCGCTTCAATGAAGAAACGATCAGCGTGACGAGCTGAGGAGACGAGCTCGTCATGGCGGCCTTCAAGAAGGGGCTCACCAATTGGAGTCTACTCAAATCGCTGCTCCATGATTCACCTATCGACCTCGATGCCCTCGTCTCCCGGTCGGAGGAGTTAATGCTCATCGAAGAGGCTTTGGGGACGTTGAAGGAGGTTGTACAGGCCAGAACACCCCGTGCCGAGGCACGACCTAATTTCTGACTGATGTAGGAGGACCACCCCCAAGGGTGCGATCAGGACCGACCCCGAGGGCGTGATCAAGACCCCCCCAGGTGCGACCAAGGAGGCCCTCAGGGCAAGACCGCCCTGGCCCGCTGAGAGGGTTACTCGCTCCCGGGAACACTGCTCCGAGAAACAGGCCCGAGAGAGCGCCAGAAGCACACTACACGAGGCTCAATACCCCCTTGGTGGAGATGATGAGAATGGCCATGGCGAACGGGCTTCTCAAAGACGTACCTCCGAAGATGCCGTCAAAGTCCGCCGCAAGAAATCAGCAGAAGTATTGTCAGTATCACCTGGACCAAGGCCATGATACTGACGAATGCTACACCTTGAAGAGGGACATAGAGCGGCTAATCCAAGACGGACATCTCCAAAGATTTGTCGATCAAGGAAGGCCAGGGCACGAGGGTGGAGTATCCGCAAGAGTTGTTCGACCGACCCACGACACCGAGCAAGTTGCCCATCAAATGCCCGAACCAATCATGCGCCTGAATGTGATAAGCGGTGGACCGGCCTCGAGTGGCACATCAACCTCGGTACGGAAGACTTATGCTCGACAAATTATGACGATGGGCACTGGCATAGGGGCAAAGCGGAGGAGGGTAACTAGCCCCCCATCTTCTTCTCTAATGATGACCTTGAGGGAGTCGAGCTGTCACATGAAGACGCCATCGTCATCGAGGCCTTCATCAGGCCGGCCATCTTGAATACACTTCTGATCGACACGGGGAGCTCATGCGACATATTATTCTTGTCTACAATCTAGAAGATGGGGCTGAAGGATGCTGAGCTAAAGCCATGCTCGGGCCCAATTGTCAGCTTCACCGGCCATTCGGTGCCTATTGTCAGAGTAATTAGCCTGCCCGTCACCCTGGGGGAGAAGTTGAAGGTCGTCACCCAAATGACGCAGCTCGTCGTCGTCGACATTGCTTCGACGTACAAAAGCATCACCGGGTGGCCCTACATGACTGCCATTTAAGCTCTCCCCTTGCTGCTGTATCCAATAGTGAAGTTCCAGACTCTGCACCGTGTTGGACAGGTGCGAGGATGCCAGAAGCTCACTCAAAGCTGCTACATCGGCTCCACCAAGCACAAAAATTCCGAGGAAGCCCTGCCGATCGACCTCTTCGACGGTCGGGAGGAATTCGTTCATCAACGACCAGCTCCGATGGACGACGTAGAGGAGGTGCCATTGGCGGAGGAAGCGGACAACATCGTGTCTATCGGCACAACGCTGCCCGTCGAGTTGAAGGCAGGGCTAGTCGACCTCCTTAGAGAGAATGCTGATATTTTTGCATGGTCGCCCGCGGACATGCCTGGAGTCGACCCTATAGTGATTGCACATGAGCTACACGTATACCCGGAAGCTCGCCCCGTCAAGCAGAAGAAGCGGAGCACAGGAGGAGAAAAGATGAGGACAGCGAACAAGGAGGTGGAGCAGCTCCTTGAGGCCGAATTCATTAGAGAAGTGAACTACCCGGACTGACTCGCCAACGTGGTCATGGTGAGGAAACCCAGCGGCAAATGGCATATGTGCATGGACTTCACCGACCTCAATAAGGCATGCCCAAAAGATAGCTTTCCTCTGCCAAGGATCGACCATTTGGTGGACAACGCCTCTGAGTACGAGTTACTGACCTTCATGGACACCTTCTCGGGCTACAATCAGATCCATATGGCGACACACGACGAGGAGAAGACGTCGTTCATCATCGACCAGGGGCCATTCTGCTATATAAAGATGACGTTTGGACTAAAGAACGCCGGAGCGACCTATCAACGGATGGTAAACAAGATCTTCCATCCCCAGGTCGGAAGGAATCTCAAAGTCTATATCGATGACATCTGGTCAAATTAAAGAAGGCAGAGGATCACCTCACTGACATTGACGAGACCTTTCAAAAGATGCGCCCCTACAACATACGGCTCAACCTTGCCAAGTGCGTATTCGACATCCAGTCTGGAAAGTTTCCCGGCTTCATGATCACTAAGTGAGGGATTGAGGCGAACCCCGACAAGATATCTGCCCTCATCAACATGACAGAGCCAAAGACGATCAGAGACTTACAGAGGCTCATTTGGCGGATTGCCGCCATGGGAAGATTCCTGTCGAAGTCTGCCAAGAGGTCCCTCCCGTTCTTTGAAGTCCTACGAAAGGCCCTCAGTATGAGGAAGGGTACAAGGAAGGAGGTCAAGTGGGATGAATCCTGTGCACAAGCCTTTGGCGAACTAAAACCCTATCTACAAAGCCCGTCGCTGCTCGTAAAGCCGAAGGACGGAGAGCGGCTCGGGCTCTATCTCGTCGCCATCGAAGAGGACGTCAGCTCGGTCCTAATCAAAGAGGACGGGGGCATTCAGAGGTCGGTCTACTATGCTAGCTGGGTGCTCCAGGAGGCGGAGACCCGCTACAGCTCCATAGAGAAGTTTACCTACTGCTTAACTCTAATTGTGAGAAAGCTCCGACCATACTTCCAAGTGCACACCATCGCGGTCTGCACCAACTCGCCACTCGAGAGGAATCTGAAGAGGTTGGAGAGATCAGACCGAATGCTGAATTGTAGCATTGAGCTTAGCAAGTTCGACATCATCTACAAGCCCAAGGCATCGATCAAGGGTCAGGCGCTGGCTGCCTTCGTGGCGAAATGCATGGTCGAGGAGCTTGCTGGCCGAATGATCATCCGGGCGTGGAACAACAGAAGCTCGTCGTCGAGACCCCCTCAACATCTGTACAGTACGAGGGCAAACTATGGGTTGTCCATGTTGGCGGATCGGCCATGGGGTCAGGAAGCGGGGCCGACATCGTAATAGAGACCCCCGAAGGAAGCCTGCTAGAGTATGCACTCCGCTTCAGTTTTTCGGTGACGAACAATGTGGTGGAGTATGAGGCCGCCATCAATGGGCTGAAGCTCTACTGTGCACTTGGGGCGACGAATGTGTTGCTGATAAGTGACTCAAGGCTCGTCGTCCAACAAATTCAAGGCAGCTTCGAAGCGAGGGAGGACCTGATGAAGCGGTATCTAAAGTGTGCCCGGGCCGAGTTCCTCAAGTTCAGAAAAGCAGCAATCCAGCATCTACCCAGGTCGAACAACCTTCGGGCTGACACCCTCTCAAAGTTGGCGTCCTCTTCTTCGGCCGAGATAGGGAAGGCTATCTACATTGAGAACCTACTTACACCAAGCATAGAGGAAGGCGAGCTGCTATGCGTCGACCAGGAGCCATCGTGGATGAGCCAGATCGTTACCTACTTAGAGACCAAGGCCCTACCTGAAGACAGGCTAGAAGCGCGGAGGATTGAAAGTCGGGCCTTGATGTTCGTGATCTTTGGCGGCGTGCTTTATTGAAAGCGTCGCACAAGATACGACGTCTTGCCTTATTTAAAATGCCTTGGGCCCACGAGAACTGGACAGGTCGACCGCGAGATACACGAGGGACTCTGCGAGAATCATTACGCCGCACCATAGCGCACAAGGCGATTCGTCCGGGCTATTATTGGCCGACCATGCGAAACGACACAACCGCCCCGCCTATTGACCTGATTCCCATTCTCAGCCCGGTCCTGTTCTCCAAATGGGGCCTCGACATCCTCGGATCTTTCCCAATGGCGTCGGGAGGAAGGAAGTTTCTTGTCACCGCCGTCGACTACTTCACCAAATGGATCGAGGCGGAGCCACTAGCACGCATCACCTGAAAGGAGATGAAGAACTTCGTCTGGAAGTCCATTATATGCCGCTTTGGGGTACCCCGCTCTATAGTGACGGACAATGGAAAGCAGTTCGACTGTGTGGACATCAAGAGCTTCTGCTCGGATTAGGACGTCAACCTCTACTTCGCCTCCGTGGCGCACCCATAATGCAATGGCATGGCAGAAACGGCAAACAAATGCATCCTCGAACCCTTGAAGAAGAAGGTCGGCCGCGCCGACGGATCTTGGCCTGACGAGCTACCTGGCATCCTTTGGTCCTACCGCACCTCCTACAAAGCTTCAACCGACGATATCCCCTTCATGCTCGCCTACGGGGCGGAGGCCGTCGTCCTGGTGAAGGTCGGCGAGGAATCCCTCCGGATCCAATACTTCACCGAAGAAGCCAATCTAGAAGGCTTCAACAACAACATCGAGCTTATCGACGAGGTAAGGGGACGTGCTCTAACAAGCCTCATCAAGCACAGCCAGAGGATGGCCATGTACTGCAACTCCCGTGTGAGGAAGCCGAGCCTCAGCGTCAGTGACCTCGTCCTCAGATATGCAACCTTCAAAACGGAGATCGGCCACCGAGGAAAGCTCGCCGCCAAATGGGAGAGCCCCTATACAATAGTTGACATTGTGGGACCGGCGACCTACATTTTGGCAACGATGAAGGGCGAGGAATTAGCTCATCCATGGAACGCCGAGCATTTGCTCAAATATTATCAATAAACAATTTTGTATTTGTACCCTCACTCAATATGTTGTCTCAATTTGAATTTCAGCTCCTCCCGGAAATTAGAGCACCTCCACGAAGGTTGGCCAAACGTTCGAGAGCCCAAGCTCTCACGAGACGACCTAAAAGACGAAGTCACATGTCTTGGCTCTATCTCCGACATGTCATTATATTTCGACTCACACACTCTTCGTGTTTCTCTAGTGTGTGAGAAAGTCATAGGTCACAGGTCGGCTAAACATTGAGAGCCCAAGCTTTCACGAGACGACCTAAAAGACGAAGTCACATGTCTTTGCTCGACCTCTGACATGTCATTATGTTTCAACTTACGCTCGCTTCGCGTTTTTCTTGCGTATAAAAAATTCTAGGTCCATGTCGGCTTGAACATTGGTAGCAAGCTACCTCGTCGCAAGCAAAGATCCGGGGCAGGCTACGCGGTGCGCCCCCGAAAGGTCGCCAAGGGCTGGGGATAGGCTACGCGCCTCGTCCCTTCCCTATCAAACCTCTGAGGCAGGTCGTGGCCTAGCTATCTACAGCAGGTCGGATCAAGATACCCAAACCGGAGATGATCAAAGATCTGGGGCAGACTATGCACCGTGCCCCCGAAAGGTCGCCAGGGGCTTGGGACAGGTTACGCGCCTCGACGACCCGACCCCAAGAGATCCATGGCAAGCTACGTGCTACGCCGCTAAAAGTTTGCCCAAGGTTATGTATCTGTTGCATTAAATGTGAGGGTATGTAATGATGCTAATGGGCTGCCCCCTCCCCAGCTCGGTTCGGAGCCGACAAAAGCACCCTAGACAAAGGGCCCCGCCGATCTAACTTCACCATCCTTCTGAAAAAGTATCTACTCAACATTCCACCTCTCCTCGACCCTAAGCTCATCCACGCCGAAGGTTGTGGGCATACACATACAAAGATGGACAAGGCGCATGAACAAGCAAAGAAATTTTTCTTTCAAATTCATTATATTTACACTAACTTTACAAAAGTCAAGCACGGCCCCAAGACCGGCCTTACATTGCCCCCCCCCCCCAACTATGAAGCCTCCATTCAGTTGCCATCTCCCTGGGCCTGAGTATCTGCATGTTCGTCGCTGGCCGGAGCCCCTGTCTCTTCGGCATCAGCTGGGATGGAAGCCTCCTCCTCGTCGTCGGAGACCACCGACAACTTGGAAAAGTCAACATCCAGGTTGGGGTAAAGCTTCCCCAAACCCTTCTTGACTCTCTTAAGGCCAGTCTCAAGGCCCTCATCGAAGCCCTCTGCCCTGGTCCCCATCAGAACGGGAACGAACTCCTGGAGCTGATATTGGCGGACGGCCTCTGTCTTGATCGCCTCAAGGTCGATCTTCTCTAGCTCCGCTACACGCCTCTCAAGGTCGGCGGTCCTATTCGCGCAGCCTCCCTCTCTCGGGCCAGGATGTTCTCAGCAACGACCCTCTGGGCCTCTTCGTCCTTGGTCTTCTGCTCTGCCCTCCTCCTTAATCTTCTCCAGCTCGGAGATCGTCATCTTCTAGATGGCGTAATACTTCTGGAGTTTCGTCAACCGATCCTCAGGACCTTCCGCTTCTCCTCAACTTCTTTCTTCACAGCCTCGAGCTCGACCGCCTTCCTCCCAAGAGCCGCCTCGGCCTTGTTCGCCACCACAGAGTGATGTTGGAGGGACACCAACGCTGCGACCATCTACAGAAGGAACAAGAGGAATGAGTGCACCTAAAAGAAGAGTAGAGCGGTATTTTGTTTAAATAAAGCGACGAACATGCATGATGTGCCAAACGGCTGTGTCACAGAGCCGCTCAGCATCGACGTTTGTCAAGGACTCTCGGTCCCTGGGCAGCATGCTGTTCTCAACCAGGCGGGCCGCTACTCTGGCCTAGTCAAAGACCGAATCATGGGTGCCCACTGGGTAGAGCGACACGACGATCTCCTCCGCCGAGAGTGCGAGGATCTCCACCTTCTTCGATTTGAAAGTAGCCAGTGTCGCCTCGCAGCTTGTGCGGCCCAGCTTCCTTAGCCCGGACGGCAGACATCCGAAGGGCCAGCGCTCAACGGCCGCCGCCCGGCTGGTCTGGGCCGACCTAGCTGGAGAACTCGAAGGGGTGGTTGAACGGATGGGGATCGCGGTAATCAAGTCGACCGACAGACCCTGGGACACGGTGACCGTCAGATCGGCCGTCGGCTCATCCACTGGGTCGAGGTCGATGGGGCGGACCGGTGCCGCCTCGCTCAAACGAAAGAGGGGAGCGATAGGTGCAGGCTCCTTCCTTGCCTTCTTGCTCTGCTCCTCCTCGGCCCGAGCCGTGGTCGGCTCCTCTTTACTCCTCTTCTGCCCGACCTTCGTTGAGCCCTTGACTGCCTGCTCCTTGCCCTTCGCTGCTTGCTTCTTGGCCGCCGCCTCCCTGGACATCTTCTTCATCTCTTCTCTTGAGAGACTCGTGGCCGCACCTAAAAAAAGACGACAGATCAGGGTGAGCATATCAGGAGTTGATCACAAAGCTCATGGTACCTTCAAGCCGGACGTGCTTGGCAACCTGCTCGTCCGCAACCAGGCTCTAGAAGCCCCTGCTTTCCTTGGGTATTCCCTCCAGGATCCTAGCGCTCTCTTGGTCGTCCACTCCAAGGACCACTTCATTGTTCACTGAGGGATTCAGTGCCCCCCAGTTCGACCTCAAAGCTAGGTCCTTTGGCGTCGAGACAAAGACGAATGTCTCCTTCCAGTCTTTTATCATGCCCGACAGATTGAGAACGAGAGGCCGACCACTCCTCGCACAGACGTAGTAGTACGCCCTCTTGCGCTTCGCCTCAAAGAAATATTGGAACAACGATAAGGTCGGACTTGTGCCGTTGCCGGAGCAAAGGCTAAGGAAGCCGACCAAAAAGCTGATGGAGTTTAGCATCAGTTGGAAGAGGGGGAGTTCGAGGGGGTGTAGGACGAGGAGGAGAAATGGGTGGAGAGTGAACCGGAGTCCAAGGAAAACGGTCGGATAGTAGTCCACGACCTCGTTATCCCTTGACGAGCAAACCCGCTCGGCATACTCAGGAAGGCGAACGGTGTAGGGCAGCCTGATATACTTGGAGCGAATTTGGGGGATGAAGGAAGTCGGCGTGTGGGACATTATCGCCAGAATCTCTGCTGGGACCTCCGTCAAATCTTCGTCGCCCCCAGAACCCTAACGGCCAACCTATGCCCTTTTCGTTTCTTTGGGTCCCTATAAACCGTCGACGTTGAGGCGATGGTAACCTTGACGACTGGGTCGCCCACCCTCCGACCCTACGGCATCATCACTCTTCATCTCGCTGAACCACCCGTCATATAGGAATTGGAAGCAGAAGAAGGGGATAAAGCCATGGAAGAGATCGAGGGAATACCTAGAAAACAAGAGGATGAACGAAGCTCCGACGACAGTGAAGTTATGACGGCGTGACGACGGCGACGGAAGCTCTCAGCACCAATAGAGGGAAGTGAAATTTCAAAAATGGATGCGGGAAGCTCCTTTGCGAGTCCCCCGTCTCTTTTTATACGGAGAAGAGGTTGATCTTATCCATTGGAGACGAGCCACGTGGCGTGATCTGGGCGAGTCTGGCACCTTGACTTTTGCCACGATCATATCAGCCACGCGTCACGCTTCGAACAGTCGAATGCCTCGATTCTCCCCCGTCCCCAAATCGTCATGATAACCTAAAAGATTTGGCGGTCAATTCGCATTAAATGTCGCCGACCAGCCCTCATCCAATGGGGGTCCGACACATCATCCGAGCTGAGTCGGGCTTGCCGATTCGAGCTCGAATGACGGGGGCAATTGTTACGGCCTTATTGCTGGTCCAGAAAATAAAGGTCCAAATAGTTGAAGCCCAAGCGAACTGCTCACCGACAAGCCCAATTGAGAAGCTCACCCCACCACTCGGAAGCTCGCCTTGCTGAACGGGAAGCTCACCGACAAATTCAAGAGAAGAGCTCAACAGCTGGTCAAGCTGGAGGCTTGCGAGCCAAGCGTAGAAGAAGCTCTCCTACTCACCAAACAAGAAGCACGGACGGAGAAATGCTTGGGATGCCAAACTCGGATGCCGAGCTCGGCTCTCTCTGAGAGCGACCTAGCAAGCACAAATATCTCTGACATGGTGATGTAGGGCCATCTACGCCTCCAGTTAATGCCAGAGGTTAAAGACGAGAACTGATGGTCGCCCATCGCGTCTCCATTAATACACAAATATCTCTGACACTCTCTGACATCCATTTAATGCTAGGTTGAGGCGGTGCGATAATATCTCTGACACCCTTGTCGACCTATAGCATCCCCACTAATGCTACAGCTAAATAGAAGCGATTGTTGATTAGACGGTGCTCAACCAACTCTCGCCACTATAAATACCACCCTCCAGCCACCAATGAGGGGGTTGGTTAGTTGAAATCATAAACTTACATTCAATACAACAAGGTCAAATATCGTCCATATATTTGTGCCTTCCACTTAAGTCTGCCGCGTAAAGCCGTTCTACTTAAGATCGGCCAGCGTGTCTGACTTACCTCTAAAAGATTCATTTACTGACTTAACCATCAAAGGGGCTTCGGGTTGACAGCCAACTCAGCCTTTCTGACGAGCTGCTTTTCTTGCAGGAAGCTCGGCCCATTCACTTGGAGGTCGACGACCAATCGGTGACCTTGGATCCTTTGCCTACAAAACTCACTCTAACGACCCAATCACTTGTAATCATTGTACCCTTGATTCTCCATATACAAATTTCATTGTTGGACAGACTTGACCCCCAACTAATAGAGTTTAGAAAGCTCAGTTTGTGATGGTTGATTTATCTCTGTCGATAAGCTGTCAGCTTTGCGATGGTGAAAACTGTGTTTTAATCTGACATCTGGATATCAAGATATTCAGTTTTGAAGTTCGGCATTCAAATCTATCTGCGGCTTGTCTGTGCACAAAGTAGGTACTGCGGGCTCAGTGAATTCTCAGGCGTGGCTCGTCTGGATCTATGTGTGTATCTGAGTGGAAGAGTTGTTGGCTGATTAATGTGTGTCTTTGGTCCATGGCAAAGAAAATGGTAGCAGTGTCTCTTGAATCTCAGGTGCGGTTATGCTCAAACATGGTTACGCCCGAGTGTCAAGCTGATGCGTGAGTCACGGCCGTGTGGAAAGGAGATTCAGTAGGGTCATGCCTGACTTATGCTTGCAGGCGTTAAGGGTGGCAATTTTTGGCCCAGCACGATAGCACTACACGGGTACGACACGATAAGACCGTGTCTGGCCAGCAATTTTGGCCCGAAATCCTTATTGGACCGGGCTGGCCCGGCCCAGTTCATTTTCGTGCCGGACCCGGGCAAAGCTAGTCGGCCCATTGGGCGGCACTGCACATCACGAAATCCTTTTTGAGTTTGCTTGACCGCCCACTAAACACATTTGCCCAAACTACAAACCTCTAACTACTATCTAAAGATTCCTCTCGTTTTGATACAGTCTATCTATGGATTTGGAGAAGGGCTAAGCATTCAAGAAGGGAAACGCAGGAGTGTGAATTAGAAACATATTACTCATAACAATCATAGTCATAAATAAAATTTGCAAGGATTGTAACTCATATGAGGCTGTTCATGCTAACTGTTGAAGAACTTGATGAGTGTAACATGAATAAGCAAAAGACTTCATGAATAAGAAACATGATATCTATTGTTGCTGTCAAATATCTAAACATGTGTACAAATATACAGAATAAAAAAACATGAGCATGTATGCCGATTCATGGGATGAAGCTTTAATTTATATAACACATAAACAAGTTTGTGTGTTTCCTCGTTACTTCATGTGGCAACAAAATGCCCTAGTGAAGATCCATCGATGTTCTAACCCCCATAACATGCTCCTTGACTACAAAATGCAACGCAAATGACGAGTTCACAATTCACGCCGGCAGATAACAAACCAAATGGAAAAGTATCTAACAACTTCCTTGCTGAAAAATAAACAGCGAAAAATCAAATGACGATCATTGTACAATACTACTGCTACATAAATTCATGGACGTATATAATTCTTTCAACCCTATCGAACCGGGCCGGGCAGCCTGAATTTTTATTGGACCGTGTCTGGGCCGCACTGGAATGGCCCGAAGTCTTATCGGGCCGGGCTGGCCCGGTCCTTTAAGAAAACCGGGTCGAGCCGGCATGGCCTGATAAGCCCAGGCTGGCCAGAATTGCCACCCCTAGCAGGTGTGACCTGATGCTGTAGCGGTTGTGCTCGAAGCCTGAAGGCTTGACAGACTTCCTTGCTTGCGAGAGTCACGATCCAAGGGACACACAAGGCACGGCTATGGTTGGTTCCCCTTGCACCCGAGTAGTTTGCACACCATGCTGTTTGAACTTGCATGAGTCTTGAGATAGAGAACCCCATCAGTGCTTGGATGTTTGGCTTACGGAAACTCCTTGTGCCCGAGCAAGAGATCCAATCCTAGGAATTTGATGTGTGACTTGAGGTGCAAAAGGCTCTTCAATATCTTTGCCTAGGATGCTTGAGAGAAGGGATGCTTGGATATTTGATGTGATGATCTTCCCTCGCAATTGTTATCTCTCCTTTTGATGTTGCTTGCGTGACTTGAAGGAAGAAGAAGGGATAACAATTTCTTTGGCCTAGGATTTCAATGCTTGTGGCTAGGACTCCCCTTTGATGTTGTTGCATGACTTGTAGGAAAAAAGCTTTGTCAATGTCTTGGCTTCGGACTTGGAGGATTGGAGAAATTTCGTGCTTGCTTGCTTGCATGGGATGGCTAAGAGCAAAGTTCAATGGAGAGGGTGATCTAGGGCCAGCTATATCTTTGAGCTATGAGGAAGGGTTTAGATGCTAGGGTTTGTGCTTGAATATTTTTCTCTTCATGTGATTTTTGGCTTTGTGTATAAATGGGTATATATATAGGATGCTCAACCCAATCTCCTAGTTGCAATCAAATTACTCAACCATATCTCATAGTTGCAATCAAACTCTTGTAGCATTCCTCTTTGATATGAACTATAGCTAGATGCATTGAAATTGGACACTCCTTGATTAAATTGAACTCCTAGTTGCATTGAACTTTGACTAGCCAATCTTCCCATCTTCATTACGCATTGAACTTGGACAATCCTTGTAGCCAATCTACTAAATGCATTGAACTTAGACATTGAGCTCTAGGTGCATTGCACTATGACATTCCTTGATTAATTGGAACTCCAATTTGCACAAATTATCTTATCCTCCCTCATTTGACTTTCTAAAAGAGGTTAACCAAGTCACAATTACTAGTTTGCCACTTTTATTATTTGCACGCCTTTGCACTTAAAATCACTTAATAAACACATTAAAATTGTTCATGAAGGTTTGTTATCATCAAACAAGAAATCCTAGATTGTTATATCCAACACCCAACTCTTGAGCTTAACCGCAGCCGAGGTTGAGGTCGGGTGATGTGACATGTATTAACTGGGTACAGTAGTCAAGGCATCACATTTAGTTCTGGCTGTCAGAATGCGCAAAACCCTAGAAATCTCCTGCCAAAAGTGCACAGAACTCCGAGCGTCAAAGATCTGTGATGTCAACAAGCGTCATGGATTGAACGGCTGAGCTCGTCTCAGGGAAATGCTACTATCTGTATAAATAGAGAGCCGAGGCTGGAGAAAACTCTCCTCTACTTCCTGGTAGACTTGCGCCCATTCTCGCCTTGGCTTCCTTCTTCTCCGATCAACTTTGTCGTCGTTCGTATAAGGTAGCCTCATTTACCGTTCATGCACCTTCAATCTCTTTCTTCTTCAAACACCAAATTTTTAGCATTGTAGGCCGAGATGGAGAGGATTGTCATCCCTTCGGAGCCTGCCGATGTCTATATCGACGAAGTCTCTTGGACGGAGGAGCCTCTACACTCCGGGGATGTGCCAGAGGTCGTGCAGCCTTCGGGGTCCAAGTGCATCTTTGATAAAGGAAAGTGCTTGGCTATCGAGGTCCCCAGTTCAAAAGCCAAAATCTTGCAAGCTGGAGAAGAATAATTCACTACGCCTGAGGAGATCATGAATATGGTCCCCAAGGTCTTTACTCCATAGATCCCAAAGATCCGAGCTAAATACCTCCGACCTCCCTATGGAGTTTGGGTACATCGTCATAACGAGAGGATCTGCTTTCCCGATAAGTGTGAGGTCAGAGTGTCCTCAAAGACCTTCCTTCAGGGACTCCCTTTCCTCTTCATCCCTTCATTCTTCTTGTACTTAATGTTTCTCGAGCTTACGCTCTGCCAGTTGATGCCGAACTCTATCGGAGATTTGGTTGGCTTTATCGTGCTTTATTTGTTGAATGAGGTTGAGCCAACCTTACTCCTTTTTGCTTCTTCCAATTAAAGCTCTCTAAATTTGGCGTGTAGTATTACATCAATGCTAGGAGGAAGAGACACCATATATTGGAGATTTCACGCTCTATTCATGAATAGAAGGAGAATTTTGTTTTTGTGATCTTTCCTCGTGAGGCGACATTTCTTATCCATTGGGGCTGTCTTGGCTCCATGGCTTCGGAAGAAATGGCCCTCTTAGAGGTCAAGAGCAATGCAGCCAAGTGTTTGTTAGCACTGTCGGATTGCCAGAGGTCGGTTGTAGTTCTGCTGCCAGACAAGGTGTTGAAGAACATTGTATGGGCCGAAGGTAAAACTGACTTTAAGACCATGTCCTCATAATTGCGCACCCTAATCTTTTTTCTTCTTATAGGCATGGCCGGACAAGTATACTTGCTAGACCCCGATGTGGAGGCCATCATCCGACTTGGACTCAAGAAGTTCGGGATAGCTCATCTACCCGACCAATGGCCTCTCCAGCAGTGAAGGAGGGGCAGAGCTCGGACCAAGATGTCGGGAGCTCAGCCATGGCTGCTGGGGGTTCATTAAAAGCGAGCACCATGGGACATGATACAGGTGGCTCGAAGAAGAAGAGGGACTGACCTTTGATTGAATCTAACATGGCCGAGAAAAAGAAGAAGAAGAAGAAGAAGAAAGGCAAGGTCGGTCATCCGAGCTCAGCCCCCAAAGATGCCTTTGCTGCCCAAGTCGTGACTTCGGAGATGCAGCTGACACTCCCCGAACCCAATGGCTATCAAGATATGTTGTTGTGGGTGCCTCCTTCCTTCAGGGTCGGTGCCTGGCATGATTCCTCATAAGCACGATGAAGCTTTTGCGATGTTTAGGTCGACCCAAGCCGACCTTCAATGATCTGGGGACAAACTTCTCAAGCTTGTCCATCCGATGGGGGTTAAGGGGTCAGTGTTCTCGGATTGTGGATTGCAGCTCGGCTCGTCGAATACTCCTTCCTTCTGTAGGATCGTGCGGTTCTGTGAAAGGTTGAGACAGAGCAACTGGCCACACCATAGTGTGGTACAGTCAACTGGTCGGTGTTTGTCCCCCTCTTTTTCTTTCTCTGATTTTGCTAAGTGTTAGTTCTGACTGTTTGGCTTCTTCCAATACAGATGTCCTTAGTGGCAGTTGAGTTGTGTCACCAAGCAGTGAAAACTGCCAATGCTGAGGCGAGCCTTTCTATGAAGCACATGAGGATGGTTGCTGCAGAGGAGGCCGCTGATAAAGCAAAGGCTTGGTTGAAGGCGTTGTCGCTCAAGGTAGTCGAGCTTACGTCGTGGGGGTAAGGCTTGAGAAGGCACTCATCGAGGAGAGGGTGACCTGGATAACTACCAAGGAGAATGTCGAGGCCGAGGTAGCTCTTCGGAAGTGTGCTGAGGTGCGGCTATCCGAGGAGAGGGAGATAGGGAAGATGGAGAGAGTCGACCTTAGGGCTCAGATCACTGAGCTGAAGAAGATTGCTACAGATGCGGTGGAGAAGTTTACGACAGCCATTATCGCCCCTCAAATTTCCAAGTTGTTTGGTGCTGGTGTCTTCCGATGCCAGTAGGAGATTTCCGGGAAGTTCCCCAACTCGGGGGTCGTTTGTGAACAACTCGAGATGATTTTTGATGAGGACAAAGCTTCAGAGCAAGATGTTAGCCCCCTGTTGCTGAGGAAACAGTAGCTGTCAAGCCTGAGACAGCTATAACAGTGCCTCTCGAAGCCCTGACTCTTAAAGCTCTGACCTCGTGATTTGTAACTTATATCTTTTTGTCTTTCTCCTTTTGTACATGCTCTACTCTCACTTTATTAATAAAATTGATTTTGCTGAAAGAGAAGTCTTAGCTTATCTTAGATGACTTCCTTGCTCGGGTAAAAGATTTGTGATTACTCCAAGTCTTAGTTCGAAACTTGAATAGAGAGCTCGTCTTAGGTTGTAGAAGATCTCTGAGCTCGATAGAATCTCCACACTAGATAGAAGACTTTGAAATTAGCTCGTCCCAGGTGATTGATGGCCTCCAAGATTTATAGAATCTCAGCATCAAATAGAAGATTTGAAGTAACTCCTAGGCAGGATTTGAAAAAATTCTTGAAAAATTCCCAAGTTTCAGGTCATAGAGGACCGAGGTCGGCCCTGGTGCCATCCATGCCCCCTCCACAGCTCAGGCTTGCATGTTGTAAAAGTTGGGAGCGCAAGGTGTGGAAGAGTGTTTCCCATGTCTGTGGCCAAGCTAGACATATAGAAAAAATGGGCACATCCCATATACATCAATGGCTCATTACAATCGAGCATAGTGACTTGGCATAACAGAGGAGTGATGACATCGATAGCTGAGACTCGAGGTCGGCTGATAATAATCACTGATCTTATAGCTAGATTGGTACACGAAGGCGATTACCCTTGATTGTATAGACGACCAGCCTGCGAGTTCTTGATAGAGTTATCCCCAATCGTATAGATAGATCGGCCCGCGAAGGAATTCACCCCGATCGTATAGCTGACCAGCCCGTAACGTCTTTATAGAGTTATCCATGATCGTATAGTTGGATTGGCCCGTGAGGGAGTGGCCCCTGACCGCATAACTGACCAGCCTATGAGGCCTTCTGATTTGTCATTGACCGTATAGCTTGGTTGGCCCGTGAGAGAGTGGCCACCCGACCTGTGAGGTCTTCTGACTTATCCCCGATCGTATAGTTTGATCGGCCCACGAGGGCATCCCTCTAATCATATAGCCGACCAGCCCGCGAGGTCTTCTGAAAGTTATCCCTAGTCGTATAACTAGATCGACCCGCGAGGACATCAGCCTCCGATCGTATAGCCGATTTGCCCACGAGGTCTTCTGAAAGTTATCATCGATTGTATAGCTAGATCGGCTTGTGAGGGCGTCAGCCCCTGATCATATACCTGATCTACTCATGAGGTAAGAGTCGATGTATCTAGTTAATCTGTAGGCCTACGCACTTTAGAGAAAGTAAAGATGGGAAAAGGAGCATGTTCTCCCCGTTAGTTTTTTCTTAGGGTACATTTGTCGAATGTACATAAGATATAATAGAGAAACCAAATTTAAAAATTGGTATAATACAATGGTTTGCTCGGTTTACTTGTTTCTCAATGATAGTACCTTTACAAATGCTCTGCATTCCAAGGATGGTTGAGCTCTTTGTCATCCATTGTTGAGAGTCTATAAGTCGTGGGACCAAGAACTTCTGTAATCTTGTATGGTCACTCCCATTTGGCAGCGAGTTTGCCTTGGCAGACGATCTCTGGGGCAAATGTTGCCTTCCTTAGGACCAGGTCACCCAAGCGGAAGCAGCTACCTTTGACTCTGGAATTGTAGTATCAAGCTACCTGATACTTCTGTCAGATGATGGTTGCCAGCGCTCAGTCACGTACCTTGTCAATAAGCTATACGTTCAGTCTGAGGCCTTCCAGATTCATTTCCTTGTCGAAGTGCTTGAGGCAAAGTGACTCTTTACCGACCTCTACTGGGACAACTGCCTCTGCTATAAAGGCAAGCATGAAGGGTGTCTCTCCTGTGACGTCCTTATCGGTCGTCCTGTAAGACAGAGTATCCTCGGAAGCTCTTCTACCATTGGTGTCTCCAACCTTCTTGTGCAGTGGCTCCACGAAGCATTTATTGGTGGCCTCTGCTAAGTTGGTTTGAGGATGAGCTACTAAGGCAAAATGCAGTTTGATCTTCAACTCCAAACAGAACTCCTTGAAGCCCATGCAGTCGAATTGTGGTCCATTGTTAGTTACTATGAATTAAGGGATGCTGAACTGGCAGATGATGGATTTCTAGAAGAAGCTCTTGATTTTCTTCCAAGTGATGCTAGCCAAGGGTCCGGCCTCTATTCACTTTGTGAAGTAGTCCATAACTACGATAAAGAACTTTCTTTGTCCTTTTGCAGGGGTGAAAGGACCGAGTATGTCGAGCCCCCTGACAAACGGTACATGTCTAATTATTGAAACCAGGTCGACTGGTGGAGCCAAGCTGTGCTTAGCAAAATTTTGGCACTGCGTGCATTTCCACGCATGTTCGGCTGCAGCATCGACCATAGTGGGCCAATAATAGCCTTACTTCAAGGCCTTCAGAGCAATCATCCTTCCTCTATAGTGATTTTCGTAGAGGCCTTCATGGATCTCCTGGATGATGTAATCAGCCTCCTATGGGCCCAAGCACTTGAGCTAGGAAAGAGCATCGAACCTGGCACATCGCCTTTAGGAAAGTGCTCCATCATGGAGCACGTATCTGAAGACCATCATCTCTAGCTTCCGTGCCTATGCTCGGTCAATCGACAACTCACCTAAGTTGAGGAATTTGATAATAGGGTCTGTCCAACTCGGTTCTTGATTAGTGCTCATCACTGCGTCTTCACATACACTGGAGCTCAAGAGGCTTTCCACATAGACAGCCCGACCCAGCTTTTTGGGGGATGATGATGCCAATTTGGAGAGAGCATCTGCTCAGACATTCTCCAATCTAAGCATATGAAGGATTTCAGCACGCCTGAATTTAGAGAGCTCAGCTTTGACCATTTGCAAATAACACTTCATCATCTCTTTCCTATCTCGTACCCCCTGCAACTGATTAATGAAGAGCCTGGAATCGCTGAGCAACCGAACTTGTGCGCCCCCAGAGCATGAGACAACCTTAGGCCATTAATGGTAGCCTCATACTGCCATGTTGTTGGTCGTTGGAAAATTGAATCAAAGAGCATACTCCACGTTGTTCCTATCAGGGGCTTGAATGACTATGTCGGCTCCGCTACCCAACTTAGTAACCGACCCATCTACATGAACGACCCCGACCTCTCCCTCTCTAAAGAGGTATTGGGCACGTCGTCATCAGCAGGAGAAGTTAAAGGAAGAATGGATACTGAGCTAACAGTTGCTTCCTCGCCTGGAGATGGATCATCCGACATGCACTCAACAATGAAGTCCGCCAGAGCTTGCCCTTTGATGGCCTTCCTTGGCTTGTAGTAGATACCGAATTCACTCAGCTTGATCCCCAAGTTTAGCATCCTTCCTTACCAATCCAGTCTCTTCAAGGTTTGCTCGAGCTGTGTATCGGTTAAGACCAGGATGGTATAGGCCTGAAAGTAGGGTCGGAGTCTTCTTGCAGCTAGAACGAGGGCATATGACAGCTTCTCTATCTGGTTGTATCAGATCTCTGCTTCTCGAAGGATCTGACTTGTGTAGTAGATTGGCCGATGTACTCGTGAATCATCTTTGACCAGTGCCGAGCTAAATGCTTCTTGGTTGGCCGATAGGTAAATGCTCAGTGGCTCTCCTTCCTTGGGTTTCGTCAAGAGTGGTGGAGTTCGAAGGTATTCTTTCAGCTCGATGAAAGCCTTCACGTAGTCTTCAACCCATTCTATGTCCTCCTTTTTGCCCACGGGTCTGGCTAGGGCCTTCCTTAGGACTTTGAAGAATGAAAGGGACCTCTCTGTCAACTTTGATAGAAAGCACCCTAGGGCTACAATCCGCCCATTCAGTCTCTGAAGCTCTTTGATGGTTGAGAGCCCCTTCATGTCGATCAGTGTCACGATCTTGTCAGGATTGACTTCAATGCTATGATTTGTGATCATAAAGCCAAGGAACTTCCCAGATCAGCCACTTAGAGATATTTAACTTGAGGTTGGGCTTCTTGATCTGCTCGAAGGTCTCCGAGAGGTCAACGATATGATCTGCCAAGCTTTTAGACTTGATGAGCTTGTCATCAACATACACCGCCCAATTTCTCCTGATTTGAGAGCTGAAGACCTTGTTTCCCATTTGTTGATAGGTCACCCCACCATTCTTCAACCCAAAAGGCATCTTTCTGCAACAGAAAATGCTTCAGTTGATGATGAACGAGGTTTTTTTCATTTTCAGGATTTATTTGGATTTGGTTGTAGCCGGAGAAAGCATCCATGAAGCCAGGAGTTTGTATCCCGAGGCATTGTCTACAATGTGATCGATCCAGGGCAAGGAAAAAACATATTTAGGGAAAGCTTTATTGAGATGGGTGAAATCCATGTATATTTGCCACTTGACATTCGCCTTTTTCATTATCACCACGTTGGCCAGCCAGTCTGGATACCTGACTTCTCTGATGAAGTCGGCCTCAAGAGCCGATCTACTTCATCGATGGCCGCCTTCATCTTCTTGCCTCCAATATTTCTCTTCTTTTACTTGAAGGGCTGAAGGTCGTATTGATGTGCAGCTCCTGAATGATCGCCCGAGGGTCCATGCCTGGCATGTCATATGGCGACCAAGTGAAGCATCCACGTTGGCTTTCAGGAAGCCAGTCAGCTTCTCCTTTATGTTGGGATCAAGTCCTGGCCCAATGGATCAAGTCCTGCTCTCCTCATCTGAGGCTGGATTCAGATTGGGTTCCTCAACTGGATCAGGTCATTGATCAGCAAAGCCTTTTCTGTGGTCCAGAAAGTCCACCAGATAGGTCTGCTTGGCCCCCGTGCCTTGATGAAAAGGAGGTAGAATGACCTCGACTGAGCAGAGTTGTCCTTCACTCTTCTGACTCCTTGGGAGTCTGAAACTTGATCATCTAGTGGAAGGGAGAAATCACAACCTTGACCGAGTTGAGAACTGGCTGACATATTATCCCATTGTAGACCGAGCTGACTTTCACCACTATGAACTTCGTCATGCGGGTGATTATCTATGGGTGCTCTCTGAGAATGACCAGTAGTGTGATCATACCCGTAATTGGGGCGACATACCCCATGAAGTCAACTATGGGACTGGAGCACGTCTCCAGGTCAGAGGAGCTAAGTCCCATCTTCTCCATGGTCGACATGAACAGCACATCACAAGAGCTGCCAATGTCAACGAGCAGTTGTTGCACCTCGGCTGAGCCAATGATGGCACTAATTACGATTGCATCATCATGTGGAATCTCGACACCCTCCAGGTCTTCATCTGAGAAACATATAGGTGGTGGATCATCGCTCGGTCTCTTTTGACCCACATTTGTGATCATCACCATGTGAACATATGACTTTCGGGCTGAGAAGGACAGACCACCCATAGCTGGCTTGCCAAAGATCATATTAATGACCATAGTCACGGGCTAAGCTATGGTGATTGCTTTTCCTCGGTCCTCTACCCTTAAGGTGCATTCCTCCGGTCGCTTTTAGGGCGTCGACAAACTTCTTCAGATGCCCACGCTGAATAAGGTGCTCAATGTCCTTCTTTAGTTGCCAATAGTCCTCTGTATCATGCTTGTGGTATTGGTGATATCTGTAGAACTTGTGCTTGTTCCACTTGCTTACCTTCCTCTTTGGAGGAGGTTGATCAAAGTAGCCGTTGCCCTGGGCATACGCCATCATCACTGCCTTAGGAGCATTTAGCTTCGTAAAGACCATGTCGGCTCTATCTGACCTATCACTGGGACTCATATGCCGTCTTATTTGGCCCCTCTGATTTCGACAACCCCCTCCTTAGGCCGAGCTTCTTTCTTCGCTTCGGTCGGGGCTTTGGAGGCATCCACATCACGGGCAGTCAGCAACTCCTCTACCATCATATACCACTCCTCTCTAGTAAGGAGATGATCCAGGCTGTAAGGCAGTTTATGATACATATACTTCATCTGGTCTTCATAGCGGACCCCCCCTTCTTGAGTGCATCGATGGTCACCTTGTCGTTGCAGCTCTCGACGTTCAGACTCTCTGAATTGAAGCGCTTTAGACAGCTTCGTAATGTCTCTCCCTCTCTCTACACCAAGGTGAATATGCGGTCTGATCTCCACTTCCTTCTCCTTCCTGCCATGAATTGTTGGTAGAATGCTTGGGCCAGTCTTTTAAACGACCCAATAGATCGGTTGGAAAGTCCGTTGTACCACTTCTTTGTGACCTTTTGTAGAGTGGTCTGAAAAGCACAACATAAAAGGGAGTCGTCGGTCCCATGTATCTCCATAGCCTCTTTGTAGTCTTGGACATGCTCATGTGGGTCGTCCGAGTCGTCATACTTGTCTAGATTGGGCATTTTGAATCTGGGCGGCAGCGAGGCCAAGGTGATTCTCTTCTTCAAGGGGTTCTTCTCCTCATTTGAGCCCGATGAAGAGGAGGGATGTCGTCGTACCTCATCTCGGTGCCTGGATCTCCTCAGCTGGCTGTTAGAAGCGCTTGAAGAGTCGCCTTGATCCTCATCATGGCTGTTGAAAGCGCTTAAAGAGTCGCCTTGATCCTTATTCGAGCTGTCGAAGGAGCTCGGAAGGCAAATGTTGTCTCTCCGAGCCTTTCTCTTGAGGCCTGCATGAGACATACGATGAGTGCTGCAGCTTCGCCCATGATAGTTCTCTTGATGTCGGTTGTCAGCCATAGCAAGGTGACGGTCCTCAGCAACACCGAGTGAGGGCTACGAGCCCCTAAGTCTGGCTGCAGTTGAGATGTGGCCACCAGTCACGCCATCCTAAGCTCCTTCGAGATGGGGGGAGATGTGGTTCAGTTGCTACCTCAATGGGAAAGAGGGCAGGATGGACCATTGCTCCGTGTTAGGAGGCATAATTCCTTGGCAAGTTGTCGTGTTGGGGGGGAGGGGTTCACCAGGTGCTGTTGAGTAAGAATTAGGACGATTTGTGGACCCATGGTTGGACTATGCACCCGTCAGTCACCCTATCACGGCAGTCAACGCCTGAATGTTGACGCTCACTTCCCGTCAAAACACTTGGAACTACTCCAAAGTCATTATTTGTGGTTCGGACATTCCATGAGAAAAGAACTAGGATCCACGGGGCACGGCGGAGCATCTGATGCCCTACAGTGATTGGCATTTCAGGCCCTTGATTGGTGGGTCGAGTCGTTGTTGATGTCGTTGAAGACATGGATGCCTATTGATTCCTACAAACGGTGCCAGATGTTTACGGGTGTTTTCTCACCATTGATTAAATTGGACAAATGAACGGTTGCAGTTACTAACGTGGAACGACAAAGGCAGCTGGATGGGCACCAACATGATAACTCTGGGGGGAGAGACCACAGATCGAACTGTTGAAGCCAAGTCCAAATTGTCTCTGTGCTATTTTCAGCATCCTGCAACACGAGAAGCTTGTTAAGGAGGGTTGAACTTGGGGTCCGACCTAATCTCATCCAATGCTTAAATC
>JAULAV010005132.1:0-56865 GCA_030789695.1 Scilla litardierei | reverse complement strand
CGTAGTACACTTTGTTAGGTTCCATCGTCGCCTGAAACGCGTCATTCTGAGGTCGGATGATTTTTCTAGAATTTTCGCAAGACAGGGTGACAGTGCGGAAATTTTCTGCAGATTTGGGCATTAGTAGCAGGTTTGGACGGGGATCCGACCTGTTTGTGCTATTTTAGACCCGAATTGCTGGGTTTATTTCTTGGGCTTTCCTCCCCTCTATTCCCCTCATTCCACTCTCCTTCTTCTTCATTCTTAGGGTTAGAGGCCATTGGAGAGGAGCAAGAAAGCTTGGAGGAGCACAATCATTGGAGGAAAAGTTGTATTTTCTTAAGAGAAATCTTTAGTGATCTCTTCCCTTTATTTTGTGTATTTGTTTTTGGTTATTGTAGTAATATCGGATGATGGTTTTTAGAGATGAAAATGTCTCTTTATTGCTATGAGTAGCTAGATCTCATTGTGTGTGGTTGTGTGGTGATTTGTGTTTGTTGTGCTATGGTTATTCAATCTAGCATGTATAAATGTTTATGTGGTAGGATTTTTTGTGATATACTTTGTATTAGGGACCTTAGTGGATATCCCTAGAGTAGAGTTTGCCTAGTGGCACCACTCATGTATGCTTAATTGTTTATTATCTCAATTTTCCATACCCTACTTTCATTGCACACCAAGTGTCGATAAAATGCCCAATCCACCGATTGCTCATTCCTTAGTCGGAAAGACAATTGAGATATCCTCGGATTGAACCCATATGCTTAACAACCACATCCACACACATCACACAAGCTTCCTAGCCTATTTTCCTCCCCGATACTTCCACCCTAGGTTGTTGATTTGGTAGATGGTTTCACACACATTTTCAAACACATTTCCACCGTTAGCTTAGTTGGTTGTAGCTTCGCCTTTATCTCTCCTTTATTAATTGAACCGGCGATTGCAAAACGACTTGTTCCTGTGATCCGACCCGGTCTTACCGGATATAAATTTAGTGCTTGACGTCCTCCTACACTTGGGAGTAGCGCACAAGCATCACTTACTTAAGAGTTGTATGTGGTTTTAGGATGTTTAGGTAGTTGTTTTTGTTTTAATTTTTTTTGTTGGCGACATCCATTTTGACATCACCAATATCTTGCGAGCATATCATTGACCCTCCTTGCTCATTTGCTAGCTTTGTGCTTAGTCCCTTATATGCTTCATATTCAAGCATACATTTGGATTCAAATCTTATGTTCAAACTCATAAATTGAGATTGGCCTGCATTTTATTGCTTTTCTTCATGGGATCAACTTTAATATGCCATTCATAAAAATAGTGCATAATTCGATGAATTTTATCTTCGATGTGGTTTGGATTAGTTTTGTGCAAACTTTGTGATACACGAGTTGGATTAAGTCATTAGTGTAGATTGGCTTTCAATTTGATGGGATTTGTCCTTGGATATACACTTGGTTTATGCTTGAGGAGTGGTTGATTGGTGTGTTGGATCATAAAAAAGAAAAAAAGAGAAAAAGAAAAGAAAAGGAAAAGGAAAAAAGAAAAAGGAAAAAAGAATAAGTGCATCGTTCTTCTAGTTTTGTCAAGTAGTCGAGTCATCATGAAACATTGGGGATTCGTTCAAAAGATAGGATTTAGAGGAGTGCACGAGAGAAAATTAAGTTAATCTTAGGTGATTCAAGTTATTAGGTCCGCGGGGTCCTTTTTGGCCCAATGCCCCAAAATCTTCTGATTTCGGAGTCATTGACCGAACCCTTGTTACATGGGTCATCCTAAGTTTCATAAAAATAAAAAATATATGAATAAACATGATCCACATATCAAACTTCCATGAATTAGGAAAGCTAAGTATTGTTTTTTGGCCAAGTTCTTGAAGATTGTGATACTATGACACGCTTATGTTTTAATCTCAATGAATGCAAACTTTGCCTGTGCTTTGTTGGTTTTAGCCATATTGAAATATTACTCTTGGATTTGCTCTCTTTTATGGGTTGGTATATTAAATTTGAGATTATGTTGAAAATTTTCTATTTGCCATGAAGATTGTGGAATTTGATATGGGCTATGATGTGAATCCGAATATATCACTTGTTTTGCTAGGGACTAGCAAAAGGCTAGTTGGAGTGTGATTGTGGTTCAATATTGCATATTTTACCCCTTATTAGTAAGCATTTTGTGCATATTTTGTGTTTATTTTATCTCCGATACATGCATTTTGATGATATCACTTAATTTTGGAGCTTATCGTTTTTATATGCATAAAACCTAATTTTTACAGATTATTAGCATTTTCATCTTAGTCTCCTATTATTTTCAGTTGAAGTTCGTGAAGTTCCGATTCCAACGCATATTTTTCAGAATATTTGGAGGTTAGAGCAATTTACTGCATTTTTTGGAAGACAGTGTGACGGTGCTGGAAATTTCTGGTCTGGAAATTCTGCTTTTCCCCTCTTGTGCAGAATTCTACTATCATTCCAGTGTATATTCCGACCTAATGATATTTTTCAGTCTAGTACACTTTGTTAGGTTCCATTGTTGCCTGGAACGTGTCATTCCGAGGTCGGATGATTTTTCTAGAATTTTCGCAAGCCAGTGTGACGGTGCTGAAATTTTTTGCAGATTTCGGCATTAGTTGCGGGTTTGGACACGGATCCGACCCGTTTGGGCTATTTCCAGACCTGAATTGCTGGGTTTATTTCTTGGGATTTTCTCCCCTGTATTCCCCTCATTCCACTCTCCTTCTTCTTCATTCTTAGGGTTAGAGGCCAATGGAGAGGAGCAAGAAAGCTTGGAGGAGCACAATCATTGGAGGGAAAGTAGTATTTTCTTAAGAGAAATCTTTGGTGATCTCTTCCCTTTATTTTGTGTATTTGATTTTGGTTATTGTAGTTATATTAGATGATGATTTTTAGAGATGAAAATGTCTCTTTATTGATATGAGTAGCTAGATCTCATTGTGTGTGGTTGTGTGGTGATTAGTGTTTGTTGTGCTATGGTTATTTAATCTTGCATGTATAAATGTTTATGTGGTAGGATTTTTTGTGATATACATTGTATTAGGGACCTTAGTGGATATCTCTAGAGTGGAGTTTGCCTAGTGGTACCACTCATGTATGCTTAGTTGTTTATTATCTCAATTTTCCATACACTGCTTTCATTGCACACCAAGTGTTCGATAAAATGCCCAATCCACCGATTGCTCATTCCTTAGTCGGAAAGACAATTTAGTTATCCTCGGATTGAACCCATATGCTTAACAACCACATCTCCAAACACCACATAAGCTTCCTCGCCTATTTCCCCCCCCGATACTTCCACTATAGGTTGTTGATTTGGTAGATGATTTCACACACATTTTCACACACATTTCCACTGTTAGCTTAGTTGGTTGTAACTTCGCCTTTATCTCTCCTTTATTAATTGAAATTGCGATTGCAAAACGACTTGTCCCCGTGATACGATCCGATCTCACCAGATATAAATTTATTACTTGACGTCCTCCTACACTTGGGAGTAGTGCTCAACACCATAATTGCTTGAACGTGTCTCAAGTAAGTGATGCTTGAGCTCTACTCCCAAGTGTAGGAGGACGTTAAGTAATAAATTTATATCCGGTGAGACCGGGGTCGGATCACGGAGACAAGTCTTTTTGCAATCGCAAGTTCAATTAATAAAGGAGAGATAAAGGCGAAGCTACAACCAATTAAGCTAACGGTGGAAATGTATGTGAAACCATCTACCAAATCAACAACCTAGGGTGGAAGTATCAGGGAGGAAAATAGTCGAGGAAGCTTGTATGGTGTTTGGGGATGTGGTTGTTAAGTATATGGGTTCAATCCGAGAATAACTCAATTGTCTTTCCGACTAAGGAATGAGCAATCGGTGGATTGGGCATTTTATCGAACACTTGGTGTGCATTGAAAGTAGTGTATAGAAAATTGAGATAATAAACAGCTAAGCATACATAAGTGATACAGCTAGGCAAACTCCACTCTAGGGATATCCACTAAGGTCCCTAATACAAACTATGTCACAAAAAATCCTACCACATAAACATTTATACATGCAAGATTGAATAACCATAGCACAACAAACACTAATCACCACACAACCACACACAATGAGATCTAGCTACTCATAGCAATAAAGAGACATTTTCATCTCTAAAAACCATCATCCAATATTACTACAATAACCAAAATCAAATACACAAAATAAAGGGAAGAGATCACCAAAGATTTCTCTTAAGAAAATACAACTTTCCCTCCAATGATTGTGCTCCTCCAAGCTTTCTTGCTCCTCTCCAATGACCGCTAACCCTAAGAATGAAGAAGAAGGAGAGTGGAATGAGGGCAATATAGGGGAGGAAAGCCCAAGAAATAAACCCAGCAATTCGGGTCTGAAAATAGCCCAAACGTGTCGGATCCGCGCCCAAACCCGTAACTAATGCCCAAATCTGCAGAAAATTTCAGCACCGTCACCAAGTCTTCCAAAAATTCTAGAAAAATCATCCGACCTCAAAATGACGCGTTCCAGGCAGCGATGGAACCTAACAAAGTGTACTACGACTGAAAAATATCATTAGCCGGAATATACACTGGAATGATAGCAGAATTCTGCACAAGAGGGGCAAAGCAGAATTTCCAGACCAGAAATTTTCAGCACCGTCACACTGTCTTCCAAAAAATGCTGTAAATTGCTCCGACCTCCAAATATTCTGGAAAAATATGCGTTGGAATCGAAACTTTACGAACTTCAACTAAAAAAATAATAGGAGACTAATATGAAGATGCTATTAATCTGTAAAAATTATGTTTTATGCATATAAGAACGATTAGCTCCAAAATTAAGTGATATCATCAAAATGAGTGTATCACAGCCAAAATGAACACAAATTATGCAAAAATGCTATCTAATAAGGGGTAAAATATGCAATATTGAACCCTAATCACACCTCCAACTAGCTTTTTGCTAGTCCCTAGCAAAACAAGCGATATATTCGGATTCACAACATCGCCCATATCAAATTCCACAATCTTCATCGCAAATAGAAAATTTTCAACATACTCTCAAATTTAATATACCAACTCATAAAAGAGAGCAAATCCAAGAGAAATATTTCAATATGGCTAAAACCAACAAAGCACAAGCAAAGTTTGCATTCATTGAGATTAAAACATAAGCATGTCATAGTATCACAATCTTCAAGAACTTGGCCAAAAAAACAACACTTACCTTTTCTAATTCATTGAAGTTTGACACGTGGATCATGTTTATTCATATTTTTTTATTTTTATGAAACTTAGGATGATCAGTGTAACAAGGGTTTGGTCAATGACTCCCAAATCAGAAGATTTTGGGGCATTGGGCCAAAAAGGACACCGCAGACCTAATAACTCGAATCACCTAAGATTCACTTATTTTTCTCTCGTGCACTCCCCTAAATCCTATCTTTCGACGTGAATCTCCAATGTTTCATGAGGACCCGGCTACTTGACAAAACTAGAAGAATGATGCACTTATTCTTTTTTCCTTTTCTTTTTTCCTTTTCCTTTCCTTTTCTTTTTCTCTTTTTTCTTTTTTTTGATCCAACACACCAATCAACCACTCCTCAAGAATAAACCAAACGTATATCCAAGGCCAAATCCCATCAAAATTGAAAACCAATCTATGCTAATGACTTAATCCAACTCGTGCATCACAAAGTTTGTACAAAACTAATCCAAACCATATCGAAGACAAAATTCATCAAAGTATGCACTATTTTTATAAATGGCATATTAAAGTTGATCCCGTGAAGAAAAAGCAATAAAATGCATGCCAATTACAATTTAGAAATTTGAACCTAAAATTTGAATCCAAATGTATGCATGAATATGAAGCATATACTGGACTAAGCACAAAGCTAGCAAATGAGCAATGAGGGCCAATGATATGCTCGCAAGATATTGGTGATGTCAAAATGGATGTCGCCAACAAAAAAATTAAAACAAAAACAACTAACTAAACATCATAAAACCACCTACATGTGGCACAACAAATTACATCTTATCTACTTCCCAAAGTCACAGCATTGGAAGATAGGTATATATGGCATCTCATGTCGAATGGGAAATTTACTACTCAGTTCGCTTATCTACAGTTGCTGGAGACATAAAACATGGGTCGGGAGGTACACTCTGCATGGTTATGGAAGTTGCCCTAACCTGCTAGATGGTTGTATTTCTTATGGATAGTCTTCAAGGAAAGGATCATTACAAATTCTTTGCGCTTCCAACGGGGAATCCTGGAGTCGGACTTGTACTCATTCTGTGTATCTAAGGCTGAGAGTACTACCCATGTTCTCAGAGATTGCGTAGGATCCTAGAAAATTTGGAATGTTTTCTTCCATACTTCTACCTTCCTGGGATTCTACCAATTCCCTCTCGCAGAGTGGGTAAAGGAATTCTTGAACAGTAAGACATATCCCATGAATCAAGTTGTCTGGTTTAATACATGTTTGTGGAAGATTTGGAGAGCACGTTGTCAACGGATTTTTTGGCTGGGGACGTAGGAGCTGAGGATACTTTCACTGTTAGACAGTTCACCCATATTACAGCAGAGGTAACACGCCATTATGGTATACTACAACAATCTCTCCCACTACTTCTGTCATTCGGTGGTTTCCCCTTGCTCATGGAGTTGTTAAGCTTAATATGATGGGGCTAGTAAGGAGAATCTGGGTCTCACAGAGGAAATTTGCATTTTTTGGGATGACCTGGGTACATGGATACTTGGTTTCTCTGCCTATATTGGGTGGGGTACTCATTTAAATGTGAAACTCCAGGCTATTCGATTTGGATGGGAGATTGCTTGGCATAAGGGGTTCCTAGAGATTATGTGTGAATCCAATTCAAAGGTTGCGCTACTGCTATTTACTTCGACTAATGTCTACTCCCACCCTCTTTTGAATCTGATATTGGATATTCAGCAGCTAGCTACGAGATTTCGTCTGTGTACCTTCTATCATGTCTTTCAGGAGACGAATTTCTGTGCTGACACACTACTAACTTGGGATGTCAATTAGATGAAGAATTACTGATTTGGGAACGGGCTCCTACATCATTATCTGAATTACTTATTATGGATGTAAAGAGGACCAGATATAATCGAGGATTCACTCTCTAATCTGTTGTGTTTTTTTTCCGATGTATATAAAAGACTTAATTGATGGACCACTGTATGGCATTTTTCTTCTTTTTATAGTGAAGGCTAACCAAGTTTTGTATTGATTGAAAATTGGAATAATTCATAAGTGATTAATTCATGCCATTAATTTTATTATTGTAAATTTCATTGAATTACTAAAATTTTCTTCAATCAGCTTTAAACTTTTAACATTTTTCAAAGCTTGCTAACACTTTCTATATCTCTATAAACTTCAAAAAAATGGTAACAGTTCAAGTAAAATATCATTAGTGTCATTTGACGTGAGATTGATATGTAGGCTCAAACAAATTTTTAAGGGGTTTTAGATATAATTCACAGTTATTTATAGGTATTGTTTAAAAAGCCTTCCAAATCATATTATTTGTGATTCAGTCCACTAATTTGATAAATTTACTTGAAAAGAGGTCATCTAAATATTTTTCATCTAATATTTAACTCAGATTTCGTGAAATACTAATCAGAACTGCTAACACCATATTAACCTAATAAATGTTAGGTTTCGGTTTCAATTAGCAGGTTATTGGGCTTTATATTGTGTTAGCGGTGTCAAATGTGTATTGTACTCGAAATTTGATCTGGGCTACTAGGACAATACATGCAGATGTTACCGGTGGTGGCAAAGTGCAGGCAGTGATGGGGATTCGATATAATTGCGATGATAGTGATACCGGAATTAGTGTGCATAGGCTTGGAAACGAACTTGTGGAGGAGGGCATTGCAGTCATTCTCAGGGATGGTGGAGATAATCTCGATGAGCTTCGGGGCATGTGAAGGTGATGTACTTACACTATGTTATGGACTTAATGGAATTGAGATCGATATCTCCCTGTTATGGGAGAGTTCTGACATAGCGGATACAATCTCAGCGATGGCACTGACGTGAGCCTCCTCCTCAAAGATTCTCGTCGCAATCTCCACACCACCATGACCTGACATGGACTTCTTCCAGGCTACGATATCTAATGATGCCATTTGGTGGTCGAGAAGATAGTACTGAGGGGTTTTGGGTTTGGGGATAGGTTTCCTGATTTTCTTAAGGGGCTAAATAAGTTGGTACATCATCATCCCCGATCCCATCTTCATCCTCCTCCTCCTTTGAACCCTTATGCCACCACTTCTGCCACTTCCGTCTTCACTCCTCACCTCCTTCTTCACCTCCTCTTTTCTTACCTGAACCCCCGCTACCACCTTTTCCTCCATCTCCTCATGCTTCTATCCTCTTCTTCTTCCTTCTCCCACACCACATCTCCCCATTCAGCTAATTATCTCCTATCCAAACTCACGTCACCCTATCCTCCTCCATCTCATGCTCCTCCCTTCTTTATTCTATTTATCTGCCTTAATCACCATAACCCACATGTCGTCCCTTCTGCATCCTTATTCTCACACTCCTCACATTCACTTTTACCTCCTCTTCTCCCATCCAAACTCCCCTCTTTACTTCCATCCTCCATCTCCTCCATCCCTTTTTATTATCTTCCTTTTCCCTAATCGCCAAAACCTCCACGTCACCCCTCTACCTCCGCATTCTGCCTCTCCTCACATCCAACTTCACAATCGACTCCTTCATCTGAAACACTCGATATCCCTCTCCTCTTTCCATTCTCATTCTCATCCTCATCATTAATCACCAAACCCCATGATGCACCTTCCATATCCTCTTTCTTTCACTCCTCACTTCATCCTTCACATCCTTCTCTCCCATCCAAACCTATGCCACCCCTCCTATGCCATCTCCTCCTCCCATCCTTATTATATTAATGTTCCTCCTCTTCCCTTCCTCATTTGAACCTCTACCACCACCACCACCTCTTCCCTTCCTCACTATCCTCTTCCTCCCTAATTACTAAAACACTTACGCCTAATTTGCCTCCTAATTTTCCCACTCCTCACCTCTTCATTTACCTCCTCATCTCCGTCCAAAGCATTCCCCCCCCCTTCATCATCCATCTCCTCATCCTTCCATCCTCATTCTGTACCTCATCCTCAATCACAAAATCCCCCATACCACACCATATACATCCTTCTTCTCCCACTTATCACCTCCTCTTTACCTTCCCGTCCCATATCCAAACCCAACCACCCCTTCCTCCAACATCAGCCTCCTAATTCTCTTGCTCCTCACCTCTTCATTTACATCCTTATCTCCATCCAAACCTTACCTCCCCCTTCATCATCCATCTCCTCCCCCTTCATCATCCATCTCTTCCGCCTTCCATCATCATTCTCAAATCCCTCATACCACCCCATATACATCCTTCTTCTCCCACTTATCACCTCCTCCTTTACCTCATCGTCCCCAATCCAAACCCTACCACCCCTTCCTCCAATATCTCCTCATCCTCCATTTCTCATTTTTTTCACCCCTCATCAATAGCCAAGCCCCCACATTGCCTTCTTTATTTCCTCTTTCTCCAACTCCTCGCCCCCCTTATTCACCTCTTCTTATTTATCCAAACCCCTTGCCACACATTCCTCCTCCATCTCCTCCGTATTCTTTGCATCCTCCTCAATCACCAAAATCCTCACTCAGCCACTTCAACCTCATCCTCCTACTACTCCTCGCCTCCCTTTCACCTCCTCCTCCCCCCATTCCAACCCCAAGCCTCCCTTTCATCCATATTTTTCACTAAAACCATCACGTGAGGAGTGCTCAAAGAATAAAATAATTGAATTTAAGCTGAGTTTCAACATGAAGTGATTAAAAATGATATATTCCTTTACATTTAACAGATATATCGTAATTTTAAATAGAAGTTAACTAAGATTACTCTTTTTAAATAAAAATTTCAAGTTAACGGACCAAATTGCAAATAACATGATTTGGGAGACTCCTTTAAAAATCTCCATAAATAGGAGGACCTATATCTAAAAATCTCAAAAAATTTAAAAATTAAAACATAAACAAAACTTATTTTCCCATGTTACACTTATACACATCTCAATTCCTCCATGATGACCCCCATTTTGATTTCCATTTCCTTCCTCTTCTCTCAAATTTTGTTACCACCCACCCCCATTTTCTTTTTCCTCTCCCCTTCTCTTGGACCCTGTTGAATCATAATCACCACATTCTTTTATACCAACAGTCTGTACACAATCATGTATTACCATTACTATGCCTATTTTAGTTTTTCTTGTAAGGGGTCATGAAACCCGTGGCCATGTGCTTGGCCTTTGTAGCCATCATCCTCTATATTCCGCTCCCATTCTTGCCTTTGTTTTCCACTTCACCTCCTCCTCCATTACTACTTCTACATCATCTCCCCAACCTCCATTTCTCGCATATGGGTCTCCCTTAGATTTATGCAAATTTAGCTTGTCAAAATCAACAAAAATGAGAACTTTGCAACAACTAAACTAAACAGAACCAATAAAAGAATAATTTCATCTTAAGAGTTCATGTGACGAATTTGATCACAATCATCCATTTTAAGTGAACTCTTGATAATAATATGATTCCCAATACTAGAGTATCTGATGAGCATTGTTTCGATACAAATTTTTAGGGTTCTAATTGCAAGCAATAAATTTAAGTGGTATAGGATCCAAGCTTATATGTTTGTATATACCTTTTAATAAAGAACACTGATTTGATATAGATTAACCTTCCTTTCAATGTATCTGTGGCATGCAATGATAAACACGCCTAAGGCAAGATAGAATTCTCACGTAACCCTCCCCGATGGTTATGTCAGAGCTTGTTGATTAAAAAATAATATGAACAAGAAAGGAGAAAGATATAAGGTTTAGGGAAGGATTTGTATTATATTGGCTTGAATTGAATTGCATAAGAGAAAATGTTGTGCAACTATTTAGGAGTGCTAAGTTCGGTATAATTCTTATTTAGGTTGGTTATTTACTATTAATTAAGTTTCTAGAAAATGTGTCTCCTAATCAGAGTATTTGTAGAATTCTAGCCAAATTCTATTTATTAATATAAATTTAGGCCGAAACATATTGATGTGTGAATGAACCCGAGTCAAAATTAAGAGTATAGTATGAATCCAATAGATGTGAAAGAATACCCCAAGTTTTGAATTTAATCTATTGAATTCAGAAGTGGAAGTTACATATCACGTAATAATTAATAATAATGAAATACTTGAATACCTTAACCAAGCTAGGTTTATAATTCCTTTGTTTGCATGTGCAATTGACATACCACTTCACATATATATGTGTTTATCATATTGATCAAGAAAGATAGATATAATTTGGCTTATGTTCAATATAGATGAAGAAATCAATTGAACTCCAATTTAATGAAATAAATTAAGCCATGTACATTGAAATCAAATTCAACCCCAATAAGGTGAAGTCAAATCAAGCATTATAAGGTAAAATCAAATCGAGCCACATATAACAAAATTAATCTAGCCTTATAATTACAAAGTCAAACCGAGCCTGAATAGGACGAAGTCAAATTGAGCCTTGTAGGTTAAAATTGAGTCATAGTAAGGAAAATGCAAATCAAGCATTGAATTCAGATCAGTTCCCAAAAGGACAAAATTAAAGCGAGCACCATAGTGCAAAATCAATCAATCCTTATTACGGGAGAATCTAATCAAGCCAAATAGGACAAAATTCATCGCTCCCCAATGGATCAAAATCAATTTAAGCTCTATAGAGCAAAATCTTTTGAGCCCTCGTAGGGAAAAATCAATCATACCCCATATTGCAAAAGTCATTTTGTTTGCCTATCGCCATAACAAAATAAACAAAGTTATCTTTATCAATTTCTTAAGAGAAAAATATTATTTGGCTTTTACCAAGGTGATATGCATAAATTTATGCTCGCCCAGCACAAAATAAACATCAAAGGTTTGTTTGCATATTGCTAGGGTGAAATAAACAAAATTATTTTTTGCCCATCACCCATTAAAATAAACATAAGAATAAATGATGCCTAATATGTTGCAACCTCATAAGGTAAAATCATTTGTTCTCCTATTGCTTAGGAGAAATAAACAAAGTTATGTTTACACATCAATTGAGGAAAATAAACATTAAAGTAATCCATATCCCATCGGGCACATATTGTAAGTTTACATAGCCATGAATTCTAATCATATTAGAAGAAGCGGAAGCAGTAAATTTCAAAATAATTCCTAGCACATAAACCTCGAAAGCTAAAAAATCATAAATAAAAATTATGGAGTAAAATTTATACCTTTACGTTTAGGCAATATCTGCTCTCCAAAATTCCGATAAAGATCTCATATCTCCTTACCAACCAAGCATGATAGTAGTTTCATCTTAATGATGAAACTCCTCATGATCCTTGAACCCGTTAAGAACTTGAACTGGATCTCAAGTACTGCTAATGCTTGAGAGAAAGAGGAGGAAGAAAACATTTTCTTTTTAGTGAGAAAAATTGTATCTTTAGCTAAGGCTTTTAGATTATTTTTCTATTGATTTTTTGTATGCCTTTGAGAGGAGAAGATCCCTTTATATGGTGTTAGGATCCTTAGAGTCATCTCATCATATTGATGTGGGAATAAAGAAATATTTCTAGAAATTCTGTTATTATTATGAGTTCTTGTTTATGTCAAACTCATCTTTTGGATTTAATCACGATCCAATAATGGATCAAAATCAAACCAAATCTGACTCGAAACCCTTAACCCAAGCCCAGGTGATGGCTTAAAGCCACTGCCGATAGACAAATGGTGACTGCTAGTTATCGGCCACTGCTAACAAGCAACAGGCTATAGCCAACTTGCTGATTGGCTGTCTGGCCAGTCAACAGGCCGGTTGGTTGCATGGATTATAGGTTGGCCAATCTCCAGCCAGCAACCATCTAACCATCCTCTGGTGACATCGTTTCCTAGTGATGTCCTGGGTGAGGTTTTGGTGGATTTTTTATTTTTCTTTTAGGAATAAGTTTTCTTAACTCTTTACAAACATTTTTCCACTTGCATGCACAACACTTTTAGATGAGCTCCTATCTCTAAATCACGATGATCATAACCCCTTGCGATCATTTTTGTATATCGCATATACCTCAAGGACTTTTCCCTCTATTATTATGACGAGCCATCCTCTTTGTGAGACTCTAAAAGTCTGATTCCTACTTCAGCAATAATTTAATCATACTCAATAATTATGTCATATGTATGGCCGTGATGCTAGCTATATATGAAGATCACCTATTTTGAAATCATCATTATTTGCTTAGTGTGAGACTGATCTCACCTCCAATGCAAATATAAGTATATCAGTGATTGCTACCGTGTATCCGATCTCTTTGTCATTACTATATATTACTAAGGTTTATATGGTATGGACATCTATCAAACTTTAATAACACCTTAATATCGTAATTCTTCTATGCAATACCATAGTCAATGATAGATCAAAATTATTACAATAATAAGTTTGTTCATGTTACTTGGCTAAGAATTTACTATGGATCCATACTAACTACATATGACACTAACCTTCTAGACCTGAAGAGACAAATCACATCTTGACTGCACCTCCTTTCATATTATTTGGACTACACCAAGCAGGTACCTAGTAATGACTACATCTTCATTAGTCAATAAAAGCTAAAGTGCAACCCTCATATATGCAAGATTCTTTGTGCATCTCAGGTCTAAAAACTAACCTGCACCATGCCCGCTTGAAAGCTTCTATGAAAGTAAGAATATGTTTACCATATCGAAGCTTCTCCACGAGTCATTCTATGAGTTTATTCTCTAATAAGCACGTGCACACTATCTCATGATGTCTCCACATCGAATTTCTATGTGACCAGTCATTAGCATATCAATGGTAAAGATCAGGACACAGTGGTGTATTCAGAAATCAATGTCTCATCTTGATATTCATATAAATAGAAACATTTTATATTGACCTTAAGTAGATTGATTTGGTCTCATTTTCATGATGTCATCGTGATCATAATATCTTCCCATAATCCAAGAACTTTATTCATACAATCAAATACCAATGTACATGATGTGTCAGTTTTAAATATGTAACCGCAAGCGCATGGTGTCAATGTAGCACTTATGGGTCGATCCATAGAGATGTCGTCTGACTGTGTACCAGCCAATCCTAGGTTGTGGTTAGCTACGTGCGTATTTTTATAACGAGAAAATAAGGATAAAAGAAAGCTTTAGTGCTAGGTATCCCCTCTACTACAGGTGGAACATGGAAATAATCTCTTCTATCTAGCTATCGAATTAATACTAGGGTGATGTTGTCGCACCTAATGTTGTCACCTACCCCCCATATTGAGATGCTATGATAGGACTATCTATCATATGACAATACCAACTATCGTTGGTCGCTGACATACGATAGATGCATGATGATCAACAAATGTCACCAACCTTCCTTCATGCCATCATCGTGGATAGAAGCTAAGTCAATGTTTGGAAAGCTCTAATATATGCCCAACTATCATTGGCGACATAGTATGAATCAACATAGGGATTGAAAACCCTAGATTAGCTCCAACTATCAGTAGTGACATAGTATGAATCAACATATGGATTGAAAACCCTGGATTAGCCCTAACTATCGTTAGCGACTAATCTAATAAACCACTAGGGAGTAGATCAATTTATGTTGATAATAACCTTCCTAGGCAAAACCCTAATTCGATATTCAAAAGCTAGACAAAACAATTCATCTATGCTCAAACAACAATAGGGTTCAACCTATGTCCTAGATAAAAACTACGCTATATACATGGAGATGGGCGCGCATCGCAAGATTTATCATGGAAAACTTGCATAAGAGATAGCACAAGAAAAAACTAAAATTACAAATATAATAGAGAAATAAATACTTATCTCATGAAAGGGCATCACAAAAGTCTTCAAAGATACAAGCTTGCTCATCAAAATATTCTCTAACCTAGCACCTAAAAACGACGACTCAAAGCCCCCAAAAAACCCCTCAATTCATGTACAAATAAAGTATTTGTACCCTTCAAACCCCCTACCTAACTGGGCCAAAATTCGACTCAATTTTGCAGAAAAACACAGTCACAAGGTCGTGTGATAACTCACATGGTCGTGTGACTGGCCGTGTGCACAAATTCTGCATTGCAGCCTCACCTTATAGAAAATGTATAAAATCGCTTTAAGTTTAGAAAAAGGCAAATGAATATGCGTTGGAATCGTCATGAGAAGCTCTTCGACTAAAAAATAAAAATAAATGAAAATAACTATGAATTCATGAGCAGATATTTAGTTTTTGTAAGGCTGTGCGCTTTCTGTGGGCATCTTCTACACACGGTCATGTGGAGATGCAAATGAATATGTGTTGGAATCGTCATGAGATGCTCTTCGACTGAAAAATAAAAGGAAATGAAAATAATATGAAGTCATGAGCAGATCTTAAGGATGTGCACTTCTTGTGGGCATCTTCTACACACGGTCATGTGGAGTGTCATACACGACCGTGTGGAACCTCTTTTCTTTGGCTTAAGCTAATCTCTTACCCACGAACATGTGTGTTATCACACATAGTCATGTAGAACTATTTTCTCTGAATTATTCTTTATTTTCATTCCTTCTCTTTGCTTCGCTTCTTCTCTTCATTCCTTGACTCTTATTAGCTCTGAATAGCTTGATATTGACCTGAAATGCACATGAACACAGAGAGTGAAAGTAACCAAAAATAGAGGGAAATGGTATGCAAAGTGGGGATTTATATAATGTAATGTTTGAGTAGCTTCCACTAAAAACATATAAAATATCCACTCATCAAAATCCCCCAAGCTAAGCTCTTCCTTGTCATCAAGGAAAACAAAGAGAGAGTAGAGATTGGAGATTACAAGCATGCAAACAAATGATATCGAGAATTCCAAAACATCAAGCATCGTATACATGGATGAATGAAAATTTCAGATTTTGAAAATTATAAACACATCAATTCCTCTCTATTAATCAAGATATAGCCTAGAGCACGATTTTTTAGCAAAAATCAAACACACAATATGCATAATCATGGTCATGCTCAAATTCTAAGATATTTCATCTAACCCGCACTAGGTTATTAGAATGGTAATCGAAATTATATGATGGATCAAGAGAAGGATTAGTGTCATATAATGGCCTATGAATCTATTAAGGAAATGGCCCTCAAAACACTGTAACGGCCAGTATTTTTAGGCGTGTTTTCGATTGTGCGTACTGGTATTTTTCTTCAATCATCCAGTTAACTTTTCGTCTGTATGTGTCGACGTGAGCGCGTCTCTGTTTTCATTTTTACCGTGTCATAATTATTTACCATCAAGTTTAACTAAAATAATTTGACTTAATTATCCTACATATTACAATTTACTAATTACAAATTTCCTAATTACTTTATTTTTCATCACTTTAATTATTTCACTAATTACTTTATTTTACTAATTACTTTTTGACTAGTTAATAAATTGCATTTAAAATTTACTTAATTACGTAATTACCTTAACCCCTACCTAAACGACAACACACACATTCTGAAATCAAAGTTGGCTTTCTCTTTTCGTTTAAGCAAAGCAACACGTTTCTTCTTCCCTATTAGTCTAAAGATAGCAATAACTTATATCCTAATCAAAATTAAATTGCTTTGACGAATTGGAAATATGTTCCCTTGCTATCTCTTCTTAAGGCAGAATTTTCCCTGCCAAACCATCTTCATCCCTGCTAATCATATGCAAACAAAATCCATCTCTCTGCAAACAAATCCTACAACAAGCTACCCATACACAAAAACCAATTCCCTCAACCCAAATTCTCATCACCAAACCACCACAAACAAACACCAAAACTGAAACCCAATCAATTTCAGATCTGAAACTAAACTCAAATCAACACAAACCATTTCAGATTCAAACAAAGAGGGGAAGCAAATAAATCTGAAAATATTTCAGATTCAAACCCAACAAACCCTCCATCTTCTTCCTCTTCCTCCTCCTCCCCTTGGCCGACCACCACCTCCACGCCCTCACCGTCAACACGCCCGCCGCCAGCCCGGCTGGCCACCACCACCGCCAGCAGCCGGAGCACCGTCGCCTGTCGCCGGCATGCCGCCGCCGCAGGGAGCTCGCCGTCGCCGGTGCCTCTCCTCCCCCTCCGTGCACTGTGAACCCCTTCCTTTTTTCTTTCGCACAAGCCTTGTTGTTGCTGTCTGCAAGTTTCAAAACAAAAAAAGATAGAAAGAGCAATAAACAGTAAGAGGATGGAAGGGGGGACCTGTGAGTAATAGATAGGTTAATGAATGATGTGAGATAGGTTATTAAAGGATGAAGATTTGGCAGGTTGTATGTAGAGTTGGCAGGATGTAATAGAAAGCTTAATGAATAATGAAATGAATAATAGATGGGAAGTGTCAGCCTTAGTAATAAAAAAGAATGAGGAGAGAGTTAGGGGTTTTATTAAATTATTTGTGTAAGGTGGTAGGTGTAGAGTAGGTGAATGACGCATCCGTAACCTACACCTAGGTTCCACCTGGCGGTGTCACGATCGCCAGGCGTAGTATGGCCCCTAGGCTACGATTTCGGGCTCAATCTGCAAGCGGATGGTGTCGAGTTATAGTATATACGATATTGAATCTCACAGGGACGGTGATAGTGACAATTGGTTCTCAGTCTGTTTCTAAGTCTAGAAGTGAGATAGCCGTCGGGGTAAAAGATTTGGGTTGGTTGTTGTTTGTTGTAATGATAATAAAAAGGACTAGGACTTTAGGGATCACCACTAGGATCGTTGGGGGTTGATGTTGGGATAGGATCCTTACATCGCATTAGGTCTAGCGAATTAATCCCCCAATTCGTACCACTCTCGTGGGTTAGAATTGCAGGGTATTTCGGTGGCTCTCGTTGACGCAATAGCGGTAGCCGTCAACGTAGCAGTATAGTTCGTCGATGGGTCCCCTCAAGGCATGAGCCGAGCATGGTCACGTGCCTTGGTTGGATCCACTGATTTTCTTATTCAAATCCTTAGATACCCCTTAAGCACATCAATTCCACAGACCGTTGGCATGACCTCAGTACGGGTTATCTACGGATTCGGTAGGATCTACCGAAATACAACCCTAAATCCCCAATTCAACGTAGGGATCCAGATCTACATTTCTCCCTAGAATCCTAGGGCTAACCCATCAACCCTAGAGTAAATCTACTCACACATCGCAGCAGTAGTAGACAAAAACAACGATTTCAAAGAAGAAAACATTATAGCAAACAAGAGATTGGGACTAAAAGACTTACAACAGGCAAATGGAAAGATCTGAAATTTATCAAATAATTCCAAGCGCAAGAACAATCCAAAATAACGCAATAATCCTTAAGTATTTGATTCCCAAGTTCGCTTACAAAAATTGCTCTCAGAAGAAAATCCCTACAGAGAATCGCCCAGCTCTCCTTAAAAACTCTGTAAAAATCCCTAATGAGAAGTCTCTCCTCAGTCGCCCTAGCTCTGTGAGCCTTCAGTGCCCCGAGATCACGCGCATCGCGATCTTTCAAAACTTTCCAAAAATGGCCCTGAGTTGCCGACCGAGTAGGTGACTCGGTCGAGTAATTAACTGCTCGTTCGGTGGCTCGGGCCGAGCAGATGAGCTATTCGTCTGAGCACTATAGAAATTCAAAGTCGCTGCTCAGCCTACCTGGACCGAGCAGCTTCGTGCTCGATCTGAGTAGGCGTAGACTCGGTCAGCTGCTCGGGGCGCGTCGCTTGATGTCTTCAGCTGTGAAAATTGAGGCTGCTCGACCGAGCAGCTGAACTGCTCGATCCGAGTCAGCCCGTGTCAGCTCCGTCCTCAATCTGATATGGCTCGGTCGAGTAGCTGAGCTTCTCGGACCGAGCATTTTCTGGGAAAATGCTGCAGAAGGCTGTGTCTCTCTCTGCTCTCTCTGCTCTCTCTCTCTCTCTCTCTCTCTCTCTCTCTCTCTCTCTCTCTCTCTCTCTCTCTCTCTCTCTCTCTCTTCTATCCACCAATGGCCTCAAAAGTGTGGCAAACTCCTCCAGAGCCCTGCCAATAAGCTCACGAGCATGTCGGATGTGTCCATACCCAAGTGGGGTTCCAAATCGCTCCAAAATCCATGAAAACTGACAAAACACTACGAAACTCGAAAATATCGTCAGAAATGCAATATCGTAGTAAAATGAGGGATTTGGAAGAGAAAATGGCATGAGATGAAATGGAATAATTATATGAAAATAGTATAAAATATGGACACATCAAAATCTCCCAAGCTTACCTCTTACTCGTCCTCGAGGAAGACGAATAATCGATATGCCGGGAGGAAAAACAAAAAGAAAATAAGAAAATGAAAAATAGAAAGAAATGAAAAGCAAAAAGAGAAGTAAGAGGAGAGTGCTAAGGATGATCGGTCAGATCTCAGGCCCCAATAGTATATCATGATACTCTGAATGATAAACATACATGCTATTGGCAATTTCTAGCTTTACACATCATATGACTAGCATGCAGCGCAGGCAAAGAACAGGGATCTACTGAAATAACACCGTCAAATCATATCTTTCTCATGCAATCCCTAGAGTCTAGTATAAAGGAGTTGGCAACGCCCTTTTCAATCACAGATACACAAGGAGCATAAGAGAACCACACAACATGCAATAGAGAATAGAAAAATCATGCCATTCAGATATTCATTTCGATCCGTGAAAAATCTCCAAAACTAAAGTAGTTCGTAAAGTTCAGGTTTATAAAACCTCCCTGATATGCACCGTCTCCACTCTAATGTCATGCTCACTCATGTAATCAGTTGGTTTACCCCCCAAGCTTAGCTTGAGGCGTCGCATCAAGGAAAATGATATGTAATTTTTATTTTTCTTCCCAGAATAAATGATAGTTTCTAATGAAATGATATAAAACAATATTTATTCATTTTCTTTTCTTTTTTCTTTTTCACATACGAGTATATACACTTTTTTTGCTTTTTTTTTCAATTAGAAGCTATACTTTTTCTTTTTGGGTTTGGGAAGTCAGATGCGGTAAAGGTAGCTATGGGGGTGCAACCAACTGATATGTAGAGATGTAAAATAGATATGTAGAGAAAGAAAATAGTGGGACTCTCGGTTCACTCATAAGAGGGTGCACACAGTTTGATAAAATAAAACCCTAACTAAACTCATATATAGCATGTATATTTTCACTTCTCTAAATGAATACTGAAAAAGACATGCAGTAGTAAACACAATATCAGCAGGCATGCAATCAGAAGTGATTGAGATAAGAAAACAGATGCTCCAAGTGTTCTAGTGATGCGTGAACCTGGGTGCGTTTCCCAACGTAGATCATACTATATACTAATTCATGCATTCGATTTTCAATTCATTTCAGGTATTAAATCAAACAGATCATCAATAGAAATGCATGCATATAAATAGTAAAGCTGAAATTCACCCTAATAGCACGTCAACAGAAATGAGCATCGCAAATGACTAATAAGGCCATGAGAGATATCATCATGCAGACACATCCCTATCAATAATAAAGAAAAAGAGGCGGAGAAAAAGCGAAAATAAAATAAAAAGAGATGCATGCATGGTAAAAATAGAAAATATGATGCAAAAATGAGAAAAAAAGAAAACGACGTGAAAAATGATGGAAAAGTGAAATAAAAACTGAAGTAAGGAAAGAAAATGTAAAAGAAAAAATAAAAAATAAAGCGATAGCGCTCATCTCCCAAGCTAAACCTAGCAGTGTCCTCACTGCTAAGAAATCGCTCGTAAGCAGGAGATGATGCTAAAGGGGTGTGGTGGGTGGGGGAATAAAATAAAAACTATGATAAAAGAAAAAGCAAATAAAAACAAAAATATGATATGATGTGATGCAATGTGATATGTGATATGATGTAGAGGGGTGCCTCCCCCAAGCTGTGTAAAAGTAGGGCCCCAAACAGACAGATGGACACAAAATAAAAATAGGGGAGGCAAAAGTGGGTATGGACTACATCAAACAGAGGCACCACCCTCTGGGGGTGGTGATGGGTCCCTCTGATGTGGACCAGGGGTGGTGGTTGGTGGAAGGTCCGGCTGTGAGTCATGGGGAGGGCTGTTGGTGAGATCGACGGTGGAGGTGGAGGGCTCAGAAGAATGTAAAACCAAGGGAGAAAGTGGATCTGCTGTGACTGACGACTCAAAAGTAGTAGAAACAGGCTCTGCAGAAGCCTGAGGAAGTGAAGCACTGAGTGGTACAGAGTGTGTCACAGTGTCTGGCCTGGGAGGAGGAGCGTGTGCAAGTATGACAGTAGGTGGCCCATGGTGACGGAGAAGGTCAATAATGGAGGCAAGATCCGACACGACTCTGGATCTGTGTGTCATCGTCTCGCGTACAAAGTCATCGAAATCCACCGTAAGCGGAAAGTCAACTCCTCTAACACGGCCAGGCGATCGTCGGGAGTACGCGAGTCGGGTGGAGAGCGAGGGAAAAATCTGTGAGACACCACTCTCATGAAGCGGCTCTGTGCAACTGATGCACGGTGCCTGGCGTGGAAAGTGGGAGAGGGTGAACTCAAAGGTATGTCAGAGGCTACTGAAGAAAGAGATGCAGTCGACACAGAGGAAAAGACAAACATAGACATGCTATCAGTCAAAATGGCAGCGGAGGCGGTAGAGGTGGTGCCAGATAGTGGAATGTGTGGACATAAAGAGATAGGAAGTGATGCTATCATGTCCGAAAGAGGTGGGAGGGTGGGAGCATGATCGTTGATGGGAGAGTCGAGATCTATAGGTGTGTCATCAAAAGGAATATCGGTGCCCTCCGATACCGATACAGAGATAGAAGAAACCTGAGTCTCGGGGCAGGAGGTGAAGACAGTCCCTGAGGACCCTACTGCAGTGGAGGTGGCGGATACAAAGGTGGAAGACGTAGCGGCTCTAGAAACTGATGGGTGAGCAGGTGGTACAGGGAGGCCGGCTACTAATGCAGCTATGTCAAGAAGCTCGAACACCGGGGAGCGAGAAACCGGGTCATCGGTAGATGCCTCGATCGGTGCTCCAGGTGGCTCGAGAACGTGGATGGGAGGGAGTGGGAAGACCTGAGGAATCATCCAGTCAAGCTGGACGGTGGGAATGTGCTTTAGGTGAGGGGTGGGTAAAATCATGTAAGGAGTATGAGTGGTGCCTACTAGATACTGCCAGTGACGAGAACCGTATAGACGGATGATGTGCATATGCTCTAGCACGCCAATGGTCAGGCGTGTCAGGCCAGGACGGCGGTAAAGATCAGCTGGAATGGGAATATGCAGGATCTGAGTAAAAATAGTGAAGAAGGCACCGCAACAAATGTCTGTGGAGTGGTAGCTCAAGGCTGTCTGGTAAAGTCGGTGACACAGCCAGTGGGCTGCGTCAGAGAACATGAATGGTCTCAGAGAGCCGTCAGGGTGGAATCGGATAGGCCGGGTCATACCCATAAGATGGATAAGCTCGGGGAGAGACATGATCCCTGTTCAGTATTGATTCCCCGGATTTGGTTTTGATGATGAGAAAACATAAATATCGTGAACTAACTCCTTGTGAGCGCAGTACAGCCAAATTACTATGAACATCAAAAGCGACGTCTCAAGACTTCTTAAAGCGCATGATCGTGTGCCTGAAGCTTCGTTGAAGCTCTAGGAGCATTATTGACGTCAAGAGATTCGGATTGAAGCTTTGAAGACGGTTCGTCATGTTTAATTTATTGTCTTCTAGCTTCATCGTATAGAATGTTAAGCCTTGAGTAGGTCTTACATTATTAGAGCTAGGATTATCATAGAAGCCCATAGAATCTTTCCCGAAGATTTGCGCTTCTCTTCGCAGCTTCTAATGCATCTTAGTTGGTTCAAGAAGAAGAACCAACCGACTAGATGACAATCTAGTCGGTCAGCAATCCTTCTTGAACCGACTAGATTGCCTTGCTTATTTCAGCTCATTCCCTGTTGACCAATTAGTCGGTCCAAGAAGGTTCATCGACCGACTAGTTGTAAAACTAGTCGGTTAGGAATCCTTCTTAGACCGACTAGTTATGTCTATCATTTTCACAGCCTGAGCTACTGTTTATCGTTAGTCGGTCAAAGAACAATCATCGACCGACTAGTTGAGAAACTAGTCGGTTGGAATTTGTTCTTAGACTGACTAGATCTCTTTGTCGACAGCCTATTGATTTCAACTCTTAGTCGGTCAAAGAATACTCACCGACCGACTAGTTGTCAAACTAGTCGGTTGGCAAGTCTTCTTAGACCGACTAGTTCTATCGACCTGAATTATATATTCTTGGCTGTCATCCTCTTAGTCGGTCCAAGAAGAATCACCGACTGACTAGTTGAGAAACTATTCGGTCAGTGATCCTTCTTTGACCGATTAGACTGCTTCAGAATAGAACCGTTGGAGCATTAATTGCTACGAATTTTGCTCTTTCTTTCCTCTAAGCTATATATACTTGGAGAGGTTCTTTCCTAGTATTCAAGGATGATATTCTAGAGGTTTAGAGAAACCAAAGAGGAGACATTCAACTCTATTTCAAAGCTCTCTCTTCTCACAAGAATCTCTCCCTCAACTTCTTGAGCCCTAATTTCTCAAGAGAGATTCTCTCCATTGTGACCCTCTCAAGCTAAGAGCTTGATTCAAGGTCACCAACTCCTCCCTAGGCTTCTATTGCTGGTCAACTTCTTGGAGCTAGGGTTTGGTGCATTCTTCTTCTTCAAAATCATTCTTGCCCTAAAATTGTAAGTTTACTCAAGGCATATGATTTTGTTGGTAAGTAATTCATTGTTTCATTTACTTTGATTGCAAGTTGTTCTCTCGGTTTTGAGAGAAGTGTGTGATCACGGGTTGTGGGAGTCACATGTTCATTTGTGTATGAATTGGTCTTGTAGAGGTTTTTCTACAAGAATTTCATAGTGCAAACTTGGGTTAGTGGTTTCTAACTCAAGTATCCGGAGGGGATCCGGGTGGTTGGGACGTAGGATCACCGGGAACAAGTCGGGGAGACTTGGGTGGATCCGAAGCCGTTATATCGTATTGTTTGCATTATTTAATTCTTGTTGTTTGTAGTTATTCCGCATTGTTGTTTGTGTTTTGCATAATAATTAGGAATAACACTATTGATTATTTTAAAGTACTATTCACCCCCCTCTAGTACTTGTGCAGTAGCTACGTAGGGCATTACATTTGGTATCAGAGCCAAGTTCATAGCTATGACAAACAACGACTACATCGTCTTCAAGAATCGTGAAGGAGCTTCTTCGGTGATGGAAGGACACTCCTCAAATAGGCCTCCCTTCTTCAACGGTACCAATTATGGGTACTGGAAATATCGGATGGAAACGTTCCTCCGGAGCACTTCACTATGGAGAGCCACGATGACGGAGTATGTCGAGCCCATCGAACAAGACTTCGCGAAGTGGACTACCGCGGAGGTCGCCGCGGAGGTAAACAATGCCAAGGCAATGAATGCCTTGCAATGTGCTTTGGAGCCCGAAGACTTCAACAAGATATGCACATGTAAGAGTGCATATCAAATTTGGAACCAACTCCTCATCTTGCACGAAGGAACGAGTACGGTAAAAGACTCTAAACTCGTTGTTGCTAACAAAGAGTTCGAATTATTTCACATGGAACAGGGTGAAAGTATGAAGGAGTACTATGCTCGCTTCGTGGACATATCCAATGAATTGGAAGCTCTTGGGAAGAACTATACCCAAAAGGAGAAAGTCTCAAAGATCATTGACGGACTTCCTTCTTGTTGGGAGAAGCGTACCTTCGCCATCGAGGAAGGTAATGATATGAATAAATATACCATCGTTCAACTAATGGGTACCTTGATGTCTTATGAGATACGCACAGACAATAAACTAAAGATGCAGGACAAAATGAAGTCGTACTTGAACCAAGACGAGCCAAATAAAAAGACTATTGCGTTCAAGGCCGCTCCATCTACATCTACCAATGATGAAGAATCGGAAGACGAGTTGGACATAGAAGCTTTAGCTGATTTGGCAAAGAAGTTCGACCGATTTTTCCGAAAAGGTAAGTTCAAGAACAAAGCTAAATTTGGCTCTACTAATGCATCTACTCCTGTGTGTTATAAATGCAACAAGCCAGGACACATCAAGCCGGATTGTCCTCTCAACAAACACAAGGAGAAGTGGAAGGCACCCAAGTACGACAAGTCGAGAAATTACAAGAAGGTGTACAAGAAAGGGCTTGTCGGCTCATTCATCGACTCCTAAGAGGACTCATCAAGTGGAGAGCCGGATGATGAACAAGTGGAGAAAGCAAACATGTGCTTCATGGCTAGAGAGGAACATGATCAAGAGTCCTCCTCTGATGAAAGCGAGGATGAAGGCGATGAGGTAACTATGGATGAACTTATATTAGCTAACAAACAACTTTGGTCTAAGTTTTCTAAATTGGCTAGTAGATAAATTAAGATTAAAGATGAGCTAACTAGTCTCTAAACCTCACCTAAGCCTATCATCATCAACAACGACACCGTTGTTGAAGGGTTGAGAAATGAGATCGTAAATCTCAAATCTCAACTTGAGCATGTTCATATTGAGGATTCGGATGAACACGAGATAGCGGATTGGATTTCTCAAAACTCAACTTTGAGTATTGAGAATGAAAATCTCAAGTCTCGTGTTTATGTACTCACATCGCAAGTATCCACCTTGGATGCTTCTATGCATTCTCTCACCGAGAAGTATGAGTACACATTAGGCCGAATTAATAAATTCAATAAAGGTAAGGGCCATTTGGATAATATCCTAAATGACTTACTTCCGGCCAATCATCACATTGGCTTGGGGTGTACGATGGGAGACTCATCCAAATCAGTCACGACCTTTGTTAGGCCATCTTCCGAAGCCTTAACTAGTGGGAGTAAACACCCCATGGGTAGTTCATCTACCAATGGTGCTTCCACTAGGTACACACCCCCGTTTGGAAAGAAACCCACTTTGGGTGGACCTCCAAAGAAGGGTCATGCATTTATGTACACCTATACTATGCCACGTAGGAACACACATCCAACTCCACATGTTCGCACGTATGATGATTTTTATGCTCCACGTCCACGAGCACGTGCACACCATGTGAGACACACTCATGCATGTGTTCCTCCACATGCATATGTTCATCCACATTACTATCATATGAACAATTATCATCATGTACCATTTCATCATGTGCCATATGCTTATCCACAACATGCATCACGTAGAAATCAACAACGCATGCATGCTCCCAATAGGACTAGGGCTCCCAAGAATTTCACTATTTGGGGCTCGAAGGACACAAGCATGCATGAAAAACAAGCGTATATTAATTCGTATTTCATGAATATTGTGCACAATGATGATTTTGTTTGGAAGTATAAGTCCAATTGGACTTGGCTTCCAAAGGTCTAATCTCTTAGGACCCAATGTTCTTGGGTACCATGGAATGATATTCTTATCTTCAGGTACTCAAGAAATAGAGAAGGAGCAACAAATCTAAATTTAGCTCCAAGAATAGTGTTTTCTAGGTTCAATCCACTTTGGGATACCAACCCTACCAACTCCTTGATTTGCAAAGATTTTCATTCAAATGGAGTTGATGGTGCTTAAGTGATGCACCAAAGTAGGGGGAGCTTAATGTTGTAAGTATATTCTTACTTTTGGTATCCATGTGTGTTGAATGCATGTAGATGTCACTTTGAATTTTAGACTATCTCATGCATATCTTGATGCTAGTTTTGAGCTTATGTTATAATTCTTATCTTTCGTATGCTCATGGCATTCCATGCTTTTTATTGACTCATTTAGTGAGCATCTCTTTTGGAATGCATGCTAGTGTACTAGATTTGTGTATGCCATAAGTTGTATGAAGTTTCTATCTCTATTTTGGCATAACAATTTTGTAGGATGTGTACATCATGTTGCCATTTGTTTTGTGTGCACATTGTATTTATGTCTCTAATATTGACTTCGTCACTCGTCAACTATATTGGTTAAATAGATTTACTTTTATGAAAACATAGAATTGTTTTCCATGCTCTAAATTAACCAAGAATGTTGATATTGGAGAGTATGTTCCATAACTCAATATATGAAATTGATTTGAGTTTTGATGATTTCATTTTTCAATTTTCGACTATGGTTTCGTTGACACACTTTGATTTTCTTCGTGATTTTACTTTGGTGTCATTTGAACCGTGGTCGTATTCTCGACTCTCGTGCTTTTATTTTTAGCCATTGTTGTTGTCGTTGATCTCCTCCCGCTCTTTTTGCAAATGCCAAAGGGGGAGAGCATTAATAATGACATTATGCTAAATGATAATTTAAAGCATTTTACCGTGAATCTAATTTGATATGTTAGATTCAGGGGGAGTTAAGATATAAAAATGGATTTAGATCCTAAACTGCAATACTTGAGTTCATATTTTATACTTTCCTCGTCTGCTTGATGCGTATGATTATTATTGATTACAGAATTAACGTGTCATCAATGCATGGGGAGTAAGTAAATTTCATTTGAATCATTATTATTGATTATTATTTATGTTGGTTTGTCATCACCAAAAAGGAGGAGAATGTTGAGTATTGATTCCCCGGATTTGGTTTTGATGATCATTTAGGGCTCCCCACATTAATTTCGTAATTTTCTGAAGTCAAATCGATAGAGAAACCGCAAACCGCTTCCTAAACGTTTTGGCCTAAACACGTATTTCCGTAGCTCAAACCCTGAAACGGTCTTCGTATTCGTGATCCTCGCGACGAAACGATCCCGTGGGTATGTTTTCGTAATTTTTTGGACACGTTTACTAGTAGGGGCAAAATCGTAATTTTGTATTTTGACATTATCTACTAATTACGTTTTAACGTTTTTACTTAACCCTAATTATTTTAACTAAGCCCATTAGGAGCCCATGTGTTTCATACCGAATATAATTCTATGGTTAGTCAATACTAACCAACTACTAACATCTATTATCTACCTAACATCATTAATTGTTTGACTAAGTATTTAATTACATCTTAATTTTATATTAATTAAGTTTATCTATATAAACCCCCTAACCTCCTTCTCTAATTCACAACCCGTAATTAGCCCTCTCCCCATCTTCTTTTTGTTCTCAGCTTACACCATGCATTCTCCCCCAATGGACACACCCAGGCTCTCTTCTCGCGATCGCCAACCCAAACACTCTCTTTACTACTCTCTCAGCTCTCTCTCTCTTCTTCGTTCTCTCCCCTACCCATCTCCTCCTCTGCTTCGAACCCCCTCCTTCGATGAGAGCTCCGACGACGTCACGCCTCTGCCCAGCGCAACGTCCCCCACCAGAGCTGCTCCCCGCTACCAGACCGCCCCACATCGCCGGCGTCTTCGAGCACCAACACCCCCCGAAGCCCATCGCTCCGACTTCGCCATGAACGGAGCAATGCCACCCTCCGACAGAAGCCCGACGCCGCCCGCTCCCTCGTGACGCTGCTCCGACGTGCCTGCAGCTTCGCCAAGCACCCTCCTTCGCCATTGCCGCTCCGACGAGGCAGCCCCCAGCTCCGAGCACCCTGCTGCTCCGCCAAGAGCCACGGCACCCAGCCCCCGTTCCCCAAACTCCGACCCCTTCGAACCCCTCCGACCACCGCACACCCCCCCGAGCTCTCGGCAGCTCCCACGGCGAGTCGAACTACCGCCATCGGAGCAGCTGCTCTCTACCCCCGACGGATCCCGCTGACGCTGCCACGAAGGAAGAAAACAGAGCAGCGACTCGCTGCTCTGTCTGATGTCGTACCCCCGCCACCCCTGAGCCATCACCTTCTCTCCTCTCCGCCAGCGTGTCCGCCGTGAGCCACACCCCCGCCTGCGAACCTCAAGCACCCGGAGCACCCGAGGCTGCTGCTCCGCCTCCCTCCATCCTCACAGACCCACGCTCCGCCTTCACCGAGCTCGCTTCCTCCGACCGTCCACAAGATCGCTTCCGCACTCGCTCCGCTGCAGTCGCCGAAGAAGCCCCATGAACCCACCGGAGATGACGCGTCCGCTTTCCCCAACCACCCCGTCGCCACTGCTCCGCCGCTCGCCTGGGCGCCTCCCGACTCCTCCACGCCGCACCCGAGCAGCCGAAGACCTCTCCGACGAGTCCCCCTCCCATGCACAACTCGAGCGAAACAACGAAGCGATGAAGGTGGGGTTTTAAATCTCAAACGTTTTATAAAAAAATACGTATACGTATTATTTTGGGTATTTCAGTATTTTATAAAATAGGTTATATAAGAATAAATGGTTTTAAATTGATAACTAATTATACAGGGCCTAGAAAAATGTGTGGATAGCCCCAGAAAATCAGAAACGACATTTCGGATCCAATGGCGCTAGTCTCACTACGAGCAGACGCCTACTTTTCCCAGAATAAATTTTTTGAACTTAGAAATTAAATAGGTATAAATCATTCTAAAATTCGTAACTCGCTGATTTTACGTACACTAATATTTGATAAAATTATATGTGATAATAGACTTCGAGACGGTCATTTTGACTGTTCACTCCAAGTCATTCCGACTTGTATTGCTCCTGTAAGAAATTACAGAAGATACGCGTAACTTAAATAATCTGGGGTTTTAAACTATTTTGAGTTTCTAAAAATTATAAAAATTCCTACAAGCTTCAGAAAAATATTTCCTCTTGCAGAAAAATTATTTTCCTTATAACTAGGCTATAGAAAAATTTAGAACGCTTTTTGACTATGTTTCAATCCGTTTAAAAATCAAAAACGGCCAATTATTAAATAGGAAATGAGTGTATTCTTAACCAAATATTTTTTGTGTTGCAGGAACAAATTCTTGTACACCAACGTCCGTAGATGCCCTAGATCCAGTCCCGGCTTGCTACGAGAGCCTCGAATTCTGTAAGTCACGACTAATTCTAATGTTAGAAAAATTAGTTAGTGTCCCCGTATGTACTTAGGAACACTATCTATAGCCTCCGAACGGCTATTTGACTTAATCTATTAGGAAAGTAATCAACTATAGATTACTTTGCCAACTTTCAACTTTGGTGGTTGTTAAACACAAACATCAACTTGGGGTAAATTGTGTGCTAACAACACTTCTACATGCCCGAAGCATGGGAATCGGTATTACTGTTGTTGGACTTGTCTTTACCCTCAGTTCTCTTTGGCACAGTCAGCTTTGGAATGAGTTACCACCCCTGGTTTTCAATAAGGAAAGTCAACCAGTGGACTTGGGTTGACTAACATGTGATACACCGTATGGAACATCTTGTGAAACTTGTTGTGGAATATCTGGTGGAACATCTCATGAAACATCTTGTGGAACATCCCGTATAAACATGAACATAGAACACTTGACACATCACTCGGGGTTTTGGGGTAACTCATAGTTTGCGAGAGTATGGGAGTGACTGGAGTTCAATCTTCCCGTCCTGCCTGCCTGTGTTTCGGCATCCCGTCCTGCTGCCTGGGTTTTGGCAAAATACATGTCCTCTGCCTGTGTTTCGGCATTCGTCTGGGTCGCGCCCAGGCAAGAGATGGACTTGATGGTCACATATTGTACTCTCCGACTTGAGTCACGTAGTGTAGTTACTTTTGCACAGTCACTTTTACTTTTGCACAGTCACTTTTACTTTACGTACTACAGTCACCTTTACTTTACACACGTTACTTACTACAATTGTACAGTCACCAATACTCTACCTGTCATACCTTTTAGCTACAGCAGTAGTATATTTCACTTGCCTAGCCTGCTTCACACTTGCTCTACCATAGTAACAGTTGTTATCCAATCCAGTTCAGTTTACTTTTACTACTCAGCTGTGTACATTTGTTGCTCGGTACTTTACTTTCCACTCTGATCTGTTTGTACGTAGTTACTTTTGTCATACTTGTGCACTGCTTCTTTTCTATATTTAGAATTGTTGTGACTTACCTACGGTTCCATTTCCGTGGCACCGCAGACGACGTACATATGAAGATAGATGCTCCTGAGCCAATAGCGCCAAAGTTCAACTGCAGCTTACAGAGTTATTTTCAGTATTATGTACTTTATTCTTTCATGTATATTGTTGGGACATCTTGTACAGTACGGGTTGTAATAATTGGACACTATTTTGGGTATTTTTGTACATCTCTGCATCGTGGCTATTTTGTTTTCACTGGTAACCTGCAGGACCTGCGTAAATATCAAATAAGTAACGGGCCCCCGAAAGCGGGTCGTTACAAGTTTGATGGCCCATGCATGTCCGCGCTAACTACCTCGTGAACAATATAGCAAGATCAGGGGGTGTACAATATAAAATACTCAAATAGAACTCTCGAGTACTGGATGTCTCGAGTCTTCACCGGTATTGGATATACGGGTGAAGTGTCCCTTAATACCATCTTCACTAGGTCTTCCTTGATCCTCATCACTTCCTTTGAACTCTTAACCCTTGCTTAGGAACTCGTGTTCTATTCTTGGTTATACCCTCCCTAGTAACCTCTTTTGCTAACCCTTATAGTTATTGGTTGAACTATCTACCCACTTCATCACCTTTCCTTCAGTTGATGATGGCACACATATAAATGATAATCTTCCTTCAATGGATCATGATACCGGTCAATGTGCTTGGTTAAAGTCTGTTGGATCAACTAGCTAGACTGGGCATAAGTGATCCTGGCTTAGTCACTTCCCTGGCCGTGTCCGCTGGACCGCAAGGACGTGAATCATGATTATGTGACGTCATCGATCTTATTTACTATCAACCTTCCTTAAGCTTGATGAACTTTCACCTTCTTAGAATCTTTCTAGTTTGCTTGGACCCTAGCTATGTTTATTTTAAGGAGGGTAGCGTTCGAGTTTTCGATCATCAGAAGTTCGGATTCCTCAACTGAAGCAGATCGAAGGACGTTCAGAAGTATTCGAGGATGATGCTGAAGATTTTGAGACAAGCCAAACCTGACGTGTAACTGTAGGCTATTTGCGTCTTTTCATCCTTCTTGAGCTCGTATTTCTCTTCTAGCCCCTACTTCTATCTTGTACCTGATTTTTCTCTCCAAAGGTTTGATTTCATTTTCCACCGACCACCTTCCCCCTCTTTAATTCCTTTGTCCGCTTCCCCCCTCGAGACCCGTTCCCGCCTAACACCGACGACTTTCGGTGCCCACTTTTTTTTAAAAAGACCCCCCTTTCCTTCCTCACCAAGCCACCCATTGGTTTCCCCTACGCCGTATCAACTCCCACTCCTCCTCCCGGCCTCTTTCCCCAAGCGAACTCGACCCATCTCGCCTCAAGCTCCTCCGACCTTACCCCGAAGCTTCACCACTCCACCCTACTCCGGTGACCCCCGGCAAGTCAAGCAGTCGCACGAGCCACCATAGATCGACAACCACCGATGGCCCTCCAACGATATGTTTTGGAATTTTTGGCCTTGGCCACAACCCTCGGCACCCACCCTCGCTGTAGCCGTATGGTTGAGATCTTGGGAAGCCGTGATCCTTGGGCTTCTCTTGAGCTCTCTGCCGTGGGTCCTCGCCCAGATTGATGTCCCGTCTAGGCTTCCCCTTGCGTTTACTCCTTTTGGGTGTGCTGGAAACGTGTGTTTTTTGGTTGTTCATTTGTTGGGTAATGTTGGGTGTTGCGAATATCGAGTACTGGTCTACAGAAGGAGTGATGGCGATGATTATTGGCATGATATTGGCCTTGGGAGTTGAAGTTGGATGTAGGCCTTGTGCTTGGCTCTGGATGAGAGCTTGGATCTTGCCTTATTGTGGGATATTATGGAGATTGATGGAAGGAATGCTGGCAGTGAGTACTGACTTTGGGTATTGGCCTTGTACTTACCTTTGGGCGTTGATATGGACGTTAGCATGTGGTTGGGTATTATGGAGATTGATGTTGTTGGTACCCGTGGATTAGTCAATACATGCTTATTATGAACGACATCTGTGGCTAGACCCCGTTAGTCACCAGTAGCACGAATAAACTTTATGGTCTTCCCGTTTTTATCGCTTGCTAAACTGGCTTATCACCTCAGGTTCCAAGTTCAAACAGAGGTTGTCATCATATAGCTCTCATTTTCCATGTGATATTATTATCTCATGTTAATCTTGGGCTACTTGAGAAGACAGGGTAACTATTGTAATGATACAGGTCTCAGGAATAGTTACGGAAACTATGATGATGTTAATACTTATTAGAAATATCTCTTGTTTTCTTGATGCCATTATATCACATTATATTCCATGCTATTAACAACTTATTTTCTAAATTGTAATCATGCGACTAGTTTTCCACTTTATCATATTATTTGCTTGAGCTTCTTCATAAATCAATATTTTCAACAGAAATTTTTTAAATTCCGAGGACGGAATTATTTTAAGGAGGGTAGAATGTAACGACCTGAATTTTTCCAAAACATTCAAGCTAAATATTTGAAGTACTTTCATTTTTAATTGTGTTTTGTAATGGTTGATCAGGAGTTTTAAACGGATTTCAAAAATTCTTATAAAAAATATTTAAAACACTAGACTTATTATAAAGTATTTCAGCAATTTCAGATTTCCTCAAATACCCAAAAACATTTCTGTTAAAATTCATCTTCCAAAATTACCGTTTTGATTCGACCGAATTTATTTTCTATACAAACGTCTTCAAAACGTTTTCAAACTTCTACGGTAACATTCAATGATCATTTAGGGCTCCCCACATTAATTTCGTAATTTTCTGAAGTCAAATCGATAGAGAACCCGCAAACCTGCTTCCTAAACGTTTGGCCTAAACCACGTATTTCCGTAGCTCAAACCCTGAAACGGTCTTCGTATTCGCGATCCTCGCGACGAAATGATCCCGTGGGTATGTTTTCGTAATTTTTTGGACACGTTTACTAGTAGGGGCAAAATCGTAATTTTGTATTTTGACATTATCTACTAATTACGTTTAACGTTTTTACTTAACCCTAATTATTTTACTAAGCCAATTAGGAGCCCATGTGTTTCATACCGAATATAATTCTATGGTTAGTCAATACTAACCAACTACTAACATCTATTATCTACCTACCATCATTAATTGTTTGACTAAGTATTTAATGACATCCTAATTTTATATTAATTAAGTTTATCTATATAAACCCCCCTAACCTCCTTCTCTAATTCACAACCCGTAATTAGCCCTCTCCCCATCTTCTTTTTGTTCTCAGCTTACACCATGCATTCTCCCCAATGACACACCCAGGCTCTCTTCTCGCGATCGCCAACCCAAACACTCTCTTTACTACTCTCTCAGCTCTCTCTTCTCTCTTCTCGTTCTCTCCCCTAACCCATCTCCTCCTCTGCTTCGAACCCCCCTCCTCCGATGAGAGCTCCGACGACGTCACGCCTCCGCCCAGCGCAACGTCCCCCCACCGGAGCTGCTCCCCGCTACCAGACCGCCCCACATCGCCGGCGTCTTCGAGCACCAACACCCCCCGAAGCCCATCGCTCCGACTCTCGCCATGAACGGAGCAATGCCACCCTCCGACAGAAGCCCGACGTCGCCGCTCCCTCGTACGCCGCTCCGACGTGCCTGCAGCTTCGCCAGCACCCTCCTTCGCCATTGCCGCTCCGACGAGGCAGCCCCAGCTCCGAGCACCCTCGCTGCTCCGCCAAGAGCCACGACACCCAGCCCCTGTTCCCCAACTCCGACCCCTTCGAACCCCCTCCGACCACCGCACACCCCCCGAGCTCTCGCAGCTCTGGCGACGTCGACAACTACCCCATCGTGAGCAGCTGCTCTCTACCCCCGACGGATCCCGCTGACGCTGCCACGAAGGAAGAAAACAGAGCAGCGACTCGCTGCTCTGTCTGATGTCGTACCCCCGCCACCCTGAGCCATCACCTTCTCTCCTCTCCGCCACCGTGTCCGCCGTGAGCCACACCCCGCCTGCGAACCTCAAGCACCCGGGAGCACCCGAGGCTGCTGCTCCCGCCTCCCTCCATCCTTACAGACCCACGCCTCCGCCTTCGCCGAGCTCGCTTCCTCCGACCGTCCACAAGATCGCTCCGCCACTGCTCTGCTGCAGTCGCCGAAGAAGCCCATGAACCCACCGGAGATGACGCCGTCCGCCTTCCCCAAGCACCCGTCGCCACTGCTCCGCCGCTCGCCTGGGCGCTCCGACTCCTCCACAACCGCACCCGAGCAGCCGAAGACCTCTCCGACGAGTCCCCCTCCCATGCACAACTCGAGCGAACAACGAAGCGATGAAGGTGGGGTTTTAAATCTCAAACATTTTTATAAAACAATACGTATACGTATTATTTTGGGTATTTCAGTATTTATAAAATAGGTTATATAAGAATAAATGGTTTTAAATTGATAACTAATTATACAGGGCCTAGAAAAATGTGTGGATAGCCCCAGAAAATCAGAAACGACATTTCGGATCCAATGGCGCTAGTCTCACTATGAGCAGACGCCTACTTTCCCAGAATAAAATTTTTGAACTTAGAAATTAAATAGGTATAAATCATTCTAAAATTCGTAACTCGCTGATTTTACGTTCACTAATATTTGATAAAATTATATGTGATAATAGACTTCGAGACGGTCATTTTGACTGTTCACTCAAGTCATTCCGACTTGTATTGCTCCTGTAAGAAATTACGGAAGATACGCGTAACTTAAATAATCTGGGTTTTTAAACTATTTTGAGTTTCTAAAAATTATAAAAATTCCTACAAGCTTCAGAAAAATATTTCCTCTTGCAGAAAAATTATTTTCCTTATAACTAGGCTATAGAAAAATTTAGAACGCTTTTTGACTATGTTTCAATCCGTTTAAAAATCAAAAACGGTGAAATTATTAAATAGGAAATGAGTGTATTCTTTAACCAAATATTTTTGTGTTGCAGGTACAAACTCTTGTACACCAACGTCCGTAGATGCCCTAGATCCAGTCCCGGCTTGCTACGAGAGCCTCGAATTCTGTAAGTCACGACTAATTCTAATGTTAGAAAATTAGTTAGTGTCCCCGTATGTACTTAGGAACACTATCTATAGCCTTCCGAACGGCTATTTGACTTAATCTATTAGGAAAGTAATCAACTATAGATTACTTTGCCAACTTTCAACTTTGGTGGTTGTTAACCACAAACATCAACTTGGGTAAATTGTGTGCTAAACAACACTTCTACATGCCCGAAGCATGGAATCGGTTATTACTGTTGTTGGACTTGTCTTTACCCTCAGTTCTCTTTGGCACAGTCAGCGTTTGGAATGAGTTACCACCCTCTGGTTTTCATTAAGAAAGTCAACCAGTGGGACTTGGGTTGACTAACATGTGATACACCGTATGGAACATCTTGTGAAACTTGTTGTGGAATATCTGGTGGAACATCTCATGAAACATCTTGTGGAACATCTCGTATAAACATGAACATAGAACACTTGACACATCACTGGGGTTTTGGGGTAACTCATAGTTTGCGAGAGTATGGGAGTGACTGGAGTTCAATCTTCCCGTCTGCTGCCTGTGTTTCGGCATCCCGTCCTGCTGCCTGGGTTTTGGCAAAATACATGTCCTGCTGCCTGTGTTTCGGCATTCGTCTGGGTCGCGCCCCAGGCAAGAGATGGACCTTGATGGTCACATATTGTACTCTCCGACTTGAGTCACGTAGTGTAGTTACTTTTGCACAGTCACTTTTTACTTTTGCACAGTCACTTTTACTTTACGTACTACAGTCACCTTTACTTTACACACGTTACTTACTACAATTGTACAGTCACCAATACTCTACCTGTCATACTTTTAGCTACAGCAGTAGTATATTTCACTTGCCTAGCCTGCTTCACACTTGCTCTACCATAGGTACAGTTGTTATCCTATCCAGTTCAGTTTACTTTTACTACTCAGCTGTGTACATTTGTTGCTCGGTACTTTACTTTCCACTCTGATCTGCTTGTACGTAGTTACTTTTGTCATACTTGTGCACTGCTTCTTTTCTATATTTAGAATTGTTGTGACTTACCTACGGTTCCCTTTCCGTGGCACCGCAGACGACGTACAGATGAAGATAGATGCTCCTGAGCCAATAGCGCCAAAGTTCAACTGCAGCTTACAGAGTTATTTTCAGTATTATGTACTTTATTCTTTCATGTATATTGTTGGGGACATCTTGTACAGTACGGGTTGTAATAATTGGACACTATTTGGGTATTTTTGTACATCTCTGCATCGTGGCTATTTTGTTTTCCCTGGTAACCTGCAGGACCTGCGCAAATATCAAATAAGTAACGGGCCCCCGAAAGCGGGTCGTTACATTTGTCATCACCAAAAAGGAGGAGAATGTTGAGTATTGATTCCCCGGATTTGGTTTGATGATGATGAGCAAACATAAATATCGTGAACTAACTCCTTGTGAGCGCAGTTACAGAGATCGTCGCCAAATTACTACGAACATCAAAAGCGACGTCTCAAGACTTCTCAAAGCGCGTGATCGTGTGCCTGAAGCTTCGTTGAAGCTCTAGGAGCATTATTAAAGTCAAGAGTTTCGGATTGAAGCTTTGAAGACGGTTCGTCATGTTTAATTTATTGTCTTCTAGCTCATCGTATAGAATGTTAAGCCTTGAGTAAGTCTTACATTATTAGAGCTAGGATTATCGTAGAAGCCCATAGAATCTTTCCCGAAGCTTCGTGCTTCTCTTCGCGGCTTCTAGTGCATCTTAGTTGGTTCAAGAAGAAGTACCAACCGACTAGATGACAATCTAGTCGGTCGGCAATCCTTCTTGAACCGACTAGATTGCCTTGCTTATTTCAGCTCATTCCCTGTAGACCAATTAGTCGGTCCAAGAAGGTTCACCGACCGACTAGTTGTAAAACTAGTCGGTTAGGAATCCTTCTTAGACCGACTAGTTATGTCTATCATTTTCACAGCCTGAGCTACTGTTTATCGTTAGTCGGTCAAAGAACAATCATCGACCGACTAGTTGAGAAACTAGTCGGTTGGAATTTGTTCTTAGTCCGACTAGATCTCTTTGTCGACAGCCTATTGATTTCAACTCTTAGTCGGTCAAAGAACACTCACCGACCGACTAGTTCTCAAACTAGTAGGTTGGCAAGTCTTCTTAGACCGACTAGTTCTATCGACCTGAATTTTATATTCTTGGCTGTCATCCTCTTAGTCGGTCCAAGAAGAATCACCGACCGACTAGTTGATAAACTAATCGGTCAGTGATCCTTCTTTGACCGATTAGACTGCTTCAGAATATAGCCGTTGGAGCATTAATTGCTACGAATTTTGCTCTCTCTTTCCTCTAACCTATATTTACTTGGAGAGGTTCTTTCCTAGTATTCAAGGCTGATATTCTAGAGGTTTAGAGAAATCAAAGAGGAGCCATTCAACTCTATTTCAAAGCTCTCTCTTCTCACAAGAATCTCTCCCTCAAATTCTTGAGCTCTAATTCCTCAAGAGAGATTCTCTCCATTGTGAGCCTCTCAAGCTAAGAGCTTGATTCAAGGTCACCAACTCCTCCCTAGGCTTCTATTGCTGGTCAACTTCTTGGAGCTAGGGTTTGGTGCCTTCTTCTTCTTCTTCAAAATCCTTCTTGCCCTAAAATTGTAAGTTTACTCAAGGCATAGGATTTTGTTGGTAAGTATTTCATTGTTTCATTTACTTTGATTGCTAGTTGTTCTCTCGGTTGTGAGAGAAGTGTGTGATCCCGGGTTATGGGAGTCATATGTTCATTTGTGTATGATTTGGTCTTGTAGAGGTTTTTCTTCAAGAATTTCATAGTGCAAACTTGGGTTAGTGGTTTCTAACTCAAGTATCCGGAGGGGATCCGGGTGGTTGGGACGTAGGATTACCGGGAACAAGTCGGGGAGACTTGGGTGGATCCGAACCCGTTATATCGTATTGTTTGCGTTGTTTAATTCTTGTTGTTTGTAGTTATTCCGCATTGTTGTTTGTGTTTTGCACAATAATTAGGAATAACACTCTTGATTATTTTAAAGTACTATTCACCCCCTAGTACTTATGCAGTAGCTACGGAGGGCATTACAGTCCCGACCTCAGGTCTGCAAAAAATCGTGCAAGCTAGGTGCCGCTGAGCGTAGCAAAGGTATGGGTGCACAATGCATGATGCCTTCGACCGGCTAGGGCGATACTGTGGGAGTCTAGAAATACGCTCCCAAAAGGAGCGAGCATCAAAATCGGTAACGTCATAGGTAGGGATAAGGCCAGTCTGGGCTCTGGGACGGTGGAGAAGTGGAAGTACTCCTGGATCATAGCAAATGTGACGGTGCAGTCATGATCTAGGAGGCGGAATGTAATGTTATCACCTGCCGGGGTGAAAGCAAGGGAGCCGAGACCCTCTAGATCTATGTGAGTATAGGTCGACGCATGTACATTGAGGAATCGGTCGAAACCAATCGCTCGGTAGAGGTGGTGAACTCCCTGTAGGAGTCCCAAGGACCTAAGAGCAGGCACGTCTATAAAAGTGGTAGGGACAAGGCGGCGCTGGGATAGCCTGTAAAAGCGCTCACGGTGTGCGGGGTCTCGGAACTGGATACCATAAGTCGGGAGACGTGCTGGGATGTCATCCCAGTTGGGTGCGGGGTGTGTGGGTGATGTGGTAGAGACGGTAGAAACAGAGGTGGAAGGGATATGGTCTATGGTAAGAGGGATCACGGCTGACGTGACGGGTTTGGTGGTGGTGGGGATGGTGGTGGTCTGAGAGGTGGTAGAAGGTGTGGTGGTAGTAGAGGTAGTGGTGGTGTGGCGTGCACGATGCTGGGGTCTGGAAGAGGAGGTGCCAGAAGACGGCCTCTTCCCGCAGACGGGGGGTGTGGCAGATCCGCATGTGCGAACCATCGTGTATGCGGTGAATGGAATATGGTATGAAAATATAGAAGAAAACGAGTGTACCGTAAGTGTGAATGATGCGAACTCACAAAAGATCCCCCAAGCTAGGCCACACAGCTGCTACTGACGTAATCTGAAAGTACCTGCAAGTGAAAACGATCAAAACGTCAGAAAGTAGAAATGTGCTGAACGCAGAATTTAAGTGACTCGACCGAGTACTGATACTACTCAGTCTGAGATGTGTGACTCGGGCGGAGAGTGTGACTCGGTACGGGTTGAAGTGACTCGGTCGGAGGTTGTGAACGAGCAGCTGTGCTGCTCGTCCTGAGCCCTAGGGCACAAATCAGGGGGGGGTGCAGATTCGGCGATCACCGTAAAGAGAGAGGGGGGTTTTAAAGGAGGTGGTGGTTTTGGGGAGGGCGGTTGGGCGGCGCTGTCGGCGGCGGTGGCACCGTCGACGGTGCCATCGACAAATAGGGGGAAGAGGGGGGTGGCTAGCTGATAGGAGAGGGAGAGGGGGAGGTCAGTGAGGGGGGTTTGTGTGGGGGGGCGGGGATGGCAGCGCCATCGGTGGCGGTGGCGGTGGCACCATCGACGGGGCCGTCGAATGAGTAGTGCGAAGAGGGGGGAAGAGAGGGGAGGGGACGGAGAGACAGAGAGGGAGGGAGCGAGGGAGCGAGGGGGGGAGAGAGAGGGGGAGAGAGAGAGAGAGAGAGAGAGAGAGAGAGAGAGAGAGAGAGAGAGAGAGGAGAGAGAGGGAGAGGGGAGAGGGAGGGAGGGAGGGAGGGAGCGCACGCGGTGGTCGCGCATCAATCTTCGGGGTGGTGCAAACCGGCGGCATTTGATTTCCGCCCGCTTCAAGATTCTCCTCAACATAGCTTATCGTCTCCGGTTCTTGATGATTTGGCGAAAGACGTAGAAACTCCTCATCCAATACTTGGATGTACACGGCGACCTCTTTGTTGTAGGTTGGGTCACCGTCGTCGTCAATGCTTGTCCTCATTGGGTCCTTCAAGACCCCTTCAGCAGTAAAATCTTCAATTGCTTCTTCTTCAAGAAGCTCCAGATAACTGGCCCCTTCTACATGGGCTCGCTCCCTCATCGGCTTTTGTAGCCAGAACTCAGCTTCAATATCCCCCACGTTGAGAGAGAGGGTCCCTTCCCGCACGTCTATAAGAACACCGGCTGTCGCCATAAAGGGGAGGTCGAGTATAAATTGAGAGCTCCCTCCCTCAGGCATGTCCATGATGATGAAGTCGACTGGAACACATAGCCCTGGAGGTATTTGAAGGATAACGTCCCTCGCTATTCCCACCGGGTAGGTGATAGAATGATTGGCGAGCTGGATGGACATGCTCGTCGGTTCCAGCTCACTTCCCGTCTAGAGTCTTTTGAAGATGGAGAGGGGCATCAGACTGATGCTAGCCCCTAAGTCAATCAACACCCTACTGATCGGCATCCCTCCAATGGAGCACGGCACGGTGAAGCTCCCTGGATCCGGCAGCTTCCGGGGGAGGTGATTTCTGATAACGGAGGTGGAATCCTCCAGCAGCTTGATTTCCTCGAGCTTCCTCTTTCCCGTGATGAGATCTTTTAAAAATTTGGCATATGTCGGGATCTCGGTGATGGCATCTATAAACGGGATATTCAGCTGAATTCCCTTTAATAACTCCATGAACTTGGAGTGCTTCTTTTCCAATTTGGCTAGGGCTAGCCTCTGTGGGTATGGAGGAGGAGGTCTGGAGACTTTTCCCCTTGATGCATCAACGGGGGGCGGCGTCGTCGTAGGTATGACGGGAGGTGCATCCGCTTTCTCCTCAATAGTGACAGACCCTTCAGTGGCCTCAACTCTATCGCTGTCATCAACAACTTCTTCAATGGTGATCTTCTCCTTATTAAGCACCGGGACCATGACGTGGTCAGTCACCTGTCCTCCTCGTGTGGTCACTGAAACGACGGCATTGGCTTGAGCTCTAGGGTTAGTCTCCGGTGGGAGGGTAATCTACCCTGGTTCTTCAGCAGCTGCGACATTTGCCCCCTCAGTTCAGCGAGCGAAGAATTGATATTCTTGAATTGGTTCGATGTGTCCTGATTGAAGCGGATCTGGCCGCTCATGAAGGTCTCCAGTGTGGCTTCAAGATTAGACTTGGGCGGAGCCGGCGCAAAATTCTGCTGAGGCAGCCGGTTAAACTGATATCCCGACGGCCTGTAGGGCCCAGCTGGTCTAAAACCGCCCTGCTGCTGGCTCTGCTGCTGCTGAGGAGGTGGTGGTGGTCTCTGAAATTGCAAGAGGTTACAGCCCTCCACTTAGGTTTCCGTAGGAAAACCCCAGGTGATTCCTGGCAGCCGGATACTGCCACTGATTCTGTCCCTCTCCTTGGATGTACTGTACAGTCTCAGATGTCTCAGTACCTCATAGTGGCCCTTACTAGGGATATATCCCGGATCAAAATATTCTTCAGCAGGATGATATGAGGTGCTGGGTGCTGCTGGGATGGAGTCTAGGCGCTACTAGATGCGGGCCACTTGCTTGCACAAGGTCTCGATGTGAGAATCCAAGTGACTAGCGACCTTGACCTCAGGAGTCCGGGTCACAACGATCCGTTCATCGTTCCACTGCTGAGTGTTGGCCGCCATGTGCTCCAACAGATCTATGGCCTCCTCAGGAGACTTATCAAGTAAGGCGCCCTGCACCGCCGCATCGATAATCATCTTGGTACTAGGCTGGAGTCGATTGTAGAAGCTCTGCACCAAATCCGAGGGCTCGATCCCATGGTGAGGACACTGGTGTTGGAGGTCCTTGAACCTCTCCCAAGCCTCGTAAAGTGACTCCTGTGGGAGCTGCTTGAAGTTAGAAATGGCCCCACGGATCCGGACCGTCTTCGATGGTGGATAAAACTTATCCATAAATGCAAGAGCAAGCTTCTCCCAGGTGGTGAAGTGGTTGGGAGGGTGAGCTCGGAGCCAATAGGAGGCTTTGTCCCCTAAGGTGAACGGGAAAGCCGCAGCTTCACAGCATCATCACTGACGTCCTTCACCTTGAATGTATCACACTTCGCCAAGAAGGAGTCAATGTGATGGTTGGGATTTTCATGAGGATGCCCATGGAAGGGATCCTGCTGCATCAGATTAATCAACCCCGTCTTGAGCTCGAAGCTTGCCGCCGTCAGCTGCGGTCTAAGAATTGAGGAGTTGTTCCCAAAAGTAGGTTTCATGTGGTCCCTAATGGACCCAGTGCGAGGAGGAGGAGGAGGATTTTCTCCCATCTGAGCAGATGGAGATGAACTTCTGCTAGAGGCTCTCAAAGCCCTGGCTGTCTTTTCGATCTCAGGATCGAATAATAACTCTCTAGTAGACCCTCTGTAGCGGGTGTTCATGCACCAACAAAACTCAAAGAAATACCGTCAGTAGCATCGAAATATATAAAAGGAATAAAAATGATGGTAGGGTGAGAAATGATCGGAGTGCTAGCAAACTCCACAAAAATAAAAACAAACTGAGATAGAACATATTGCCGTCCCCGGCAACGGCGCTAAAACCTTGACGCACCCGTAACCTACACCTAGGTTCCACCTGGCTGTGTCACGATCGCCAGGCGTAGTATGGCCCCTAGGCTATGATTTCGGGCTCAATCCGCAAGCGGAAGGTGTCGAGTTATATTATATAAGATATCGAATCACATAGGGACGGTGATAGTGCCAATTGGTTCTCAGTCTATTTCTAAGTCTAGAAGTGAGATAGCCGTCGGGGTAAAAGATTTGGGTTGGTTGTTGTTTGTTGTAATGATAATAAAAAGGACTAGGGCTTTAGGGATCACCACTAGGATCGTTGGGGGTTGATGTTGGGATAGGATCCTCACATTGCATTAGGGCTAGGGAATTAATCCCCCAATTCATACCACTCTCGTGTGTTAGAATTGCGGGGTATTTCGGTGGCTCTCGTTGATGCAATAGCGGTAGCCGTCAACGTAGCAGTATAGTTCGTCGATGGGTCCCCTCAAGGCGTGAGTCAGACATGGTCACGTGTCTTGGTTGGATCCACCGATTTTCCTATTCGAATCCTTAGATACCCCTTAAGCACATCAATTCCACAGACCGTGGGCATGATCTCAGTACGGCTTATCTATGGATTCGATAGGATCTACCAAAATACAATCCTAAATCTCCAATTCAACGTAGGGATCAAGATCTACATTTTCCCCCCTAGAATCCTTGGGCTAACCCGTCAACCCTAGAGTAAATCGACTCACACATCGCAGCAGTAGCAGACAAAAACATCGACTTCAAAGAAGAAAACATTATAGAAATCAAGAGATTGGGACTAAAAGACTTACAGCGGGCAAAGGGAAAGATCTGCAATTTATCAAATAATTCCAAGCACAAGAACAATCCAAAATAACACAATAATCCTTAAGTATTTGATTCCCAAGTTCGCTTACAAAAATTGCTCTCAGAAAAAAATCCCTACAGAGAATTGCCCAGCTCTCCCTAAAAACTCTGTAAAAATCCCTAATGAGAAGTCTCTCCTCAGTCGCCCCAGCTCTGCGAGCCTTCAGTGCCCCGAGATCACGCGCATCGCGATATTTCAAAACTTTCCAAAAATGGCCCTGAGTTACCGACCGAGTAAGTGACTCGGTCGAGTAATTAGCTGCTCGTTCGGTGGCTCGGGCCGAGTAGATGAGCTACTCGTCCGTGCACTATAGAAAATCAAAGTCGCTGCTCAGCCTACCCGGACCGAGCAGCTTCTTGCTCGGTCCGAGTAGGTGTATACTCGATCAACTGCTCGGGGCGCGTCGCTTGATGTCTTCAGTTGTGGAAATTGAGGCTGCTCGACCGAGCAGCTGAACTGCTTGGTCCGAGTCAGCCCGTGTCAGCTTCGTCCTCAATCTGATATGGCTCGGTCGAGCAGCTGAGCTGCTCGGACCGAACATTTTCTGGGAAAATGCTGCAGAAGGCTGGGTCTATCTCTGCTCTCTCTCTTCTCTCCTCCAATGGCCTCAAAAGTGTGGCGAACTCCTCCAGAGCCCTGCCAATGAGCTCACGAGCATGTCGGATGTGTACATACCCAAGTGGGGGTCCAAATCGCTCCAAAATCCTTGAAAACTGACAAAACACTACGAAACTCGAAAATATCGTCAAAAATGCAATATCGTAGTAAAATGAGGGATTTGGAAGCGAAAATGGCATGAGATGCAATGGAATAATGATATGAAAATAGTATAAAATATGGACACATCAGTGAACCCATTGAAGTCATGTTAACATTGCAATTAGCTTAGTGTAATTAACTAATAGGTTAGTTAGTGTTAATTTAATTTTAATTGATAATTCGTTAAGTAATTTCGGCTAACTAGTAATTGTAATTAATGTTGGGTTAATAATATTACATGGAATGGGGCGTATCATGTTAGTGTAACATAATATAGATATCACCCTAGCCAGAGAACTCAATAAAATTAGACGGACCTGTTTTAGAGATTACTTCGATATTATGTTTATTCACGAAAAATCTAATTCGGTGAATTTTTTCACCAAAACAGAGAACCAGCAGTACCAACACGTAGTACCCATCCAGACGAACCCACGACAACCGATACCACTGGAAACAGGCAAGTGATACTTGCCAGTGTTTGTTTAGGCCACATTTTCGGCCAATTTGTATAGTAGCGTAAAAGAGACTAGGCGATGAAATGATAGTCGCCTAGACGCCCTTACTAGATCTAGCTTGACAAAGAAGCTAGATCCGACACCATTATTATGCTATCATTTCATGCTGCCTGTCACGTTTACTTTCAATTAATGGTACGCACTTTAACTGCTCATTGCCATGTCATGCCATGCATCAAATTGTTCCATCGGAATTGCGTAGCACACACTACAATAATTGTAACTATTGAGGCTAGGTGCACCCCTATGCCAAATGAAAACGCTTCCTGGCTCGTGATCCAGAAGATGGGTGCCAGTCCATATACACGTGAAGGGGTAGGGTTAAACGGTCGCTTGAGCGTAGAAGTGAGCCCGTACAGCCACTTCAGCCAAAAGACGGAAACTCTGTGCACAAAGTGATAAATCGTGAATCATGAAATAGTGTTTTTCGTAGTTTCTGTTACAACGTGCATGCTTGTTTCATCATGTCATCTTAAATGTTGCATTCTTTAAATTTCATGCCATAGCATCATATTGGAACTGCTAGTCGCTTTAGTTTTATTTGTACCTTGCACAAAAGTCCTCCGACTTCCTTTGGGAGACTTTTGCTGACATGTGCCCTCTTCTCTTTGGGTGTCACATGTCAGGTTTAGAAACAGAGTCAGTTGCAGAGGACGAGCAGTTTTTAGACTTTGAGTTCGAGGTCCCTGCAGAGGCTGAATTTGAGGACACTGGTGACCAGTCCCAGTCTCCCCTAAAGACTTCTTTTAGTTGTTGCTTCTTTAGTAGTTGCTGTTAGGTTTTGATGCGTAGCACCTATATCTCTCTATGTTTATGTTTCGGCCATGCTTTAGGCCTTGTTCAGACGATGTACTTTTGTGACTTTTCTTTGTGATGTTGGAATATTTGTTGGATGTTGCTGATGGATATTTCTATGTCTGCTTTCTACTTATCAGTGTTGTTGTTTTGTCGCATTTGCAAGAATCTGCTATTGGTATCATACACAGACGCTTATCAGACTTGCAGCTTCACAGTTCCAAGTCTGAGCGGACCTTTTCACGTCTCGCCTTCCGTACTTGGGAAGCGGGGCGTGACAGGTTTTAGTGGTGGCCCATGTAGGTCTTCTTTGCACCTGCAAAATATTCGAACAATAATAATGATAACAACATCCATTTAAATATTCGGAACATTCAAGTCATGAATTGAGTCTAATCTAAACATTTCCTTGTCTTGGATGGCGAGAAGACGTATCGCCCGAGCTGGTAGTGGATCTGGAGCTGGTGGTGGAGCAAGACACGATGAGGATGCTGATAGAGAACCCACCACGATGGAGATGATGAGGATGATGCAGCAGATGATGCACGTGCAATAGGGCATGCTTCAGAATGACCCTCGCTTCGAGCCAGGAGCGAAGCAGTTTCGGGAGCTGGGCTCGTCATATTTCACTGGGTCAGAAGGATCATTAGCTGCGGATGAATGGATGAAGAACACAGAGGATAATCTGGTTCTCTTGAAGGTTAACCCGGCCGGATGGGTTGACTTGTAAAGAAGCAACTGAAGGACAATGCCAGCAGTTGGTGGGAGTCAGAAGAGCAGATGTTGGTGAAGCCTATCCCCTGGGCCACTTTCAAGGGGAGATTTAATGAGGAGTATTTTCCTCGAGCTGCCGGGAGGGAGCTGATGCAGCAGTTTATCAATCTGAAGCATGGGAATCTGACGGTGGATCAGTACCACCAAGAGTTCACCAGACTGAGTCGCTTCGTGCCAAATTTAGTTCAGACTGCTGAAGATCGAGCCCAGAGATTCTTACAGGGTTTATCCTTGGAGCTGCAGAGTCTGATGTCCTCTTCGGACTTAGACTAAGTTGCTGATAGTTGCCAAGAGGCAGGAGCTGATTGCCAATCAGAGGAGAGGGCAGTATTCAGGTGCTGTGAAGAGGTCTATGGAGCAGGCCAGAGCTGTGATTAGGCCTGGGTTCAAGCTTAATCAGTCCGTACAGTTTAAGAGGCCAGGTGGGCCTAGTCAGAAGACGTGCAGTCATTGCGGCAAGACTGGTCATGTGAAGCACCGGTGCAGGAGGTTTGTGGTGACGCTTTGCATACTTTGAAGGATTGCCCGAGTGCTAAGCAGCCATGGAAGGCACTAGTCGGAGTTTAGCAGCAGAGAGCTCCGGTAGTCACTGGACATGGAGCGCCTCTCATTCCCCAGAAGCAGGCTTTCCAGCAGGCCATTCAGCCTAAGAGGCAAGCCTTCACGTTGACTGCAGTAGAGGCGGAGACTGAGGACGGAGTTATTACAGGTAACCTCTATACTAGTCTTCCTTATTTATGCATTATATTTGATTAGTTAGATCCATGTTAATCTAGTTGCATGTTACACTTAGGTGTCATCTTAGTTTCATCTCACCCGGCCTTGACCCTGTTCGATTCTGGAGCTTCCATGTGCATCCTATCTCGGAAGTTCGTAGTCGAACACTCGATACCCACCTATACACTTCCCAAGTGTTGGAACATTACAACTGGGAATGGTGTAGTGAAGGTTACACTGGGATGTAGACCATGCCCGTTGGTGATTAGTGGACACGAACTATACGCTGATTTTATCATTCACGATCTGCCCAACTTTGATGCTATTCTCGGCATTGACTGGTTAGGATCTTTTTATGCCACGATCGACTGTCACCGGAAGAAAGTGGTGTTCGAAATTCCTGCCACCCAGTGTTCGAGTTTGTTGGCGGAGGACGTTCGCTTGGACCTGTCAAGTTCCGAGCCCAGCCTTACCGTTTGACCATTGCATCTATGATTGCTGAACCAGAGAAGCCTACAATAGTGAGAGATTTCAAAGACGTCTTCCCTGAAGACATTTCTGGACTGTTGCCCGATCGAGCGTTGGAGTTCGGCATCGATCTTATGCCAGGAGCTCAACCAATTTCGATGGCATCGTACCGTATGGCTCCTGCAGAATTAGAAGAGTTGAGGAAGCAGTTGGATGAGCTACTGTAGAAGTGTTTCATTCATCCCAGCGTATCTCCATGGGGTGCACCTGTCTTGTTGGTAAAGAAGAAGGATGGATCGAGGAGGATGTGCATTGATTATCGAGAGTTGAATCAGATTACAGTGAAGAACAAGTACCCGATGCCCTGCATTGATGATATCTTTGATCAGCTTGGTGGATCGAGGGTATTTTCGAAGTTGGATCTCCGGAGCGGATACCATCAAGTTAGAGTCAAGAAGGAAGATGTACTCAATACCGCTCTTCAGACTAAGTACGGGCATTACGAGTTCGTTGTCATGCCGTTCGGTGTGACCAACGCTCCTGCTGTGTTCATGAATCTTATGAACCTTATCTTTTACGACTTCCTTGACAAGTTCGTGGTGATCATCATAGACGACATCTTGGTGTGCTCGAAGAGCGAGAAGCATGCATAACATCTGAAGATAGTGTTGGAGACGCTCCGTCACCATAGACTATGTGTCAAGTATAGCAAATGCGAATTCTGGCTGGATAGAATTGCATTTCTTGGGCATGTTGTATCGGGAGCTGGTATCTCAGTGGATCCGAAGAAGGTCAAAGTAATCAGTGAATGGCCTACACCTCGATCGGTATCGGACATCAGGAGTTTCCTTGGATTGGCTAGATACTACCGCAGATTTATCAAGGATTTCTCGAGGATAGCTGAGCCGATGAGAAGATTGACGAGGAAGGATGTTAAGTTCAGTTGGTTAGACTCTTGTGAGCAAGCTCTTTCTACTTTGAAGGAGAGACTGACTACTGCACCAGTCTTAGCTATTCCGGACATAAGCAGAGGCTTCGAGATTTTCGGCGACATATCGGGCAAGGGATTTGGATGCGTTCAGCACCAGCATAATCATTTGGTCGCATATGCTTCGTGACAGTTGAAGGTCCATGAGAAGAATTATCCGACCCATGATTTGGAGCTAGCAGCTATCATCTTTGCACTGAAGATCTGGCGACATTTCTTACTGAGTGAGAAAGTGAAAATCTTCACTGATCACAAAAGTTTGAAATATATATTCACCTTGAAGGAGCTGAATATGAGACAGCATTGATGGTTGTAATTGATGGCAGACTACGACATCGATCTTCAGTATCATCCAGGAAAGGTGAATGTCGTACCGGATGCCTTGAGTTGACTACCCGAAGTGATGATTCTCACAGCTCAGTGGAAGTTGCAGCAGGATCTACGAAGGATGGATGTTGAAGCTGTTCTACCAGGAGTCACATCGTCGTTGATGAACATGCAGATTCAATCGACGATCGTGGACCGAATCAAGATTGCTCAAGCTGGAGATGCGAAGTTGAAGAAGATCAGAGAACAAGTCGAAGCAGGACTTCGGACAGATTTTTTGATTCACGCGGATGGGTCTTTGAGATATGGTAGCAGGATCTGCGTACCTGCAGGAGATACCAGAAAGAGTTGATGAATGAGGCTCACAGTTCGCCTTATTCTATTCATCCTGGGGGTACTAAGATGTACAAAGATCTCCGTCAGAATTTCTGGTGGCATGGGATGAAGAGAAGTGTGGCACGGAGCGTTGCCAAGTGCCTCGTGTGTCAGGAAGAGAAGGCTGAACATCATCGCACTGCTGGACTACTACAACCTCTGCCGATTCCCGAGTGGAAGTGGCAGCACATCACGATGGACTTTGTGACTGGCCTACCTCGGAGCACCAAGCAGAACGATGCGATCTGGGTCATCGTTGATCGATTGACCAAGTCGGCGCACTTTATACCTTTCCAAGTTGGGCAATCCACGGAGATATTAGCAAGGAAGTATAAGAAGGTAATGACCTAACTCATGCCTTTATAATTTCCTTCTGGTACAAGTCGTGATGTGAATTATGTCGTTTAGGAGATCGTACGCTTGCATGGAGTCCCTGTGAGCATTGTATCAGATCGTGATACAAGGTTCACATCTCAGTTCTAGAAAAGTCTGCAGACCAATCTGGGTACCAGTCTAAAGTTCAGTACTGCGTATCACCCGCAGACATATGGCCAGTCAGAGCGTACCATTCAGATCTTAGAGGATATGTTGAGAGCCTGTATGTTGGATCTCAAGGGTTCATGGGAGGATCATTTGCACCTGGTGGAGTTTTCCTACAACAACAGCTATCAGGCGAGCATTGGCATGGCACCTTTTGCTGCTCTCTATGGGAGAAAATGTCGATCGCCACTGAGTTGGAATGACGTAGGTGATAGAGAGCTCTTGGGGCCAGAGATGATAGTGGAAGCAGTTGATGTTTTGCGTGATATTAGAGACAAGATTTGGATCGCCCAGGACCATTACAAGCATTGGGCAGATGCTAAATGACGTCCTCTGGAGTTTCATCCGGGAGATCAAGTGTTTCTGAAGATCTCACCAAATCGAGGAGTGATTCGATTTGGGAAGAGAGGCAAGATTAGTCTGAGATATATTGGACCATTCGATGTGTTAGAGCGAGTTGGAGAAGTAGCATATCGCTTAGCTTTGCCACCTTCCTTAGAGGGAGTTCATGACGTCTTTCATGTGTCCCAGCTCCATCGTTATATCAGCGACCCTTATCATGCTATGGACTACTCAGAGATTACAGTTCGACCAGATATGACGTACGAACAACAACATGTGAAGATCCTAGATCGACGTTAGAAAGTCTTCAGGAACAGGACCGTTGATCTAGTCAGAGTGATGTGGCATCACGACTCGCCAGGAGAGTCTACCTGGGAGCGGAAGATGAGATACGAGAGCATTATCCATATTTGTTTTCTGCTCTTTAGTTGATAAGAATTCCGAGGACGGAATTTTCCTTAAGGTTGGTAGAATGTAACGGCTAGTATTTTTACGCGTGTTTTCGATTGTGCGTATCGGTATTTTTCTTCAATCATCCAGTTAACTTTTCGTCTGTATGTGTCGATGTGAGCGCGTCTCTGTTTTCATTTTTACCGTGTCACAATTATTTACCATCAAGTTTAACTAAAATAATTTGACTTAATTATCCTACTAATTACAATTTACTAATTACAAATTTCCTAATTACTTTATTTTTCATCACTTTAATTATTTCACTAATTACTTTATTTTACTAATTACATTTTGAATAGTTAATAAATTACATTTAAAATTTACTTAATTACGTAATTACCTTAACCCCTACCTAAATGACAACACACACATTCTGAAATCAAAGTTGGCTTTCTCTTTTCGTTTAAGCAAAGCAACACGTTTCTTCTTCCCTATTAGTCTAAAGATAGCAATAACTTCTATCCTAATCAAAATTAAATTTCTTTGACGAATTGGAAATCTGTTCCCTTGCTATCTCTTCTTAAGGCAGAATTTTCCCTGCCAAACCATCTTCATCCCTGCTAATCATATGCAAACAAAATCCATCTCTCTGCAAACAAATCCTACAGCAAGCTACCCATACAAAAAAACCAATTCCCTCAACCCAAATTCTCATCACCAAAGCACCACAAACAAACACCAAAACTGAAACCCAATCAATTTCAGATCTGAAACTAAACTCAAATCAACACAAACCATTTCAGATTCAAACAAAGAGGGGAAGCAAACAAATCTGAAAATATTTCAGATTCAAACCCAACAAACCCTCCATCTTATTCCTCTTCCTCCTCCTCCCCTTGGCAGACCACCACCTCCACGCCCTCACCGTCAGCACGCCGGCCGCCAGCCCGGCTGGCCACCACCACCGCCAGCAGCCGGAGCGCCGTCGCATGTCGCCGGCCCGCCGCCGCCGCAGGGAGCTCGCCACTGCCGGTGCCTCTCCTCCCCGTCCGTGCACTGTGAGCCCCTTCCTTTTGTCTTTTGCACAAGCCTTGTTGCTGCTGCATGCAAGTTTCAAAACAAAAAAAGATAGAAAGAGCAATAGACGGTAAGAGGAGAGAATGGGGGATCTGTGAGTAATAGATAGGTTAATGAATGATATGAGATAGGTTAGTAAAGGATGAAGAGTTGGCAGGTTGTATGAAGAGTTGGCAGGATTTAATAGAAAGCTTAATGAATAATAGATGGGAAGTGTCAGCCTTAGTAAAAAAAGAATGAGGAGAGAGTTAGGGTTTTTATTAAATTATTTGTGTAAGGTGGTAGGTGTAGAGTAGGTGAACCCATTGAAGTCATGTTAACATTGCAATTAGCTTAGTGTAATTAACTAATAGGTTAGTTAGTGTTAATTTAATTTTAATTGATAATTCGTTAAGTAATTTCGGCTAACTAGTAATTGTAATTAATGTTGGGTTAATAATATTACTTGGAATGGCGCGTATCATGTTAGTGTAACATAATATAGACATCACCCTAGCCAGAGAACCTGATAAAATTAGACGGACCCATTTTAGAGATTACTTCGATATTATGTTTATTCATGAAAAATCTAATTCGGTGAATTGTTTAACCAAAACAGAGAACCAGCAGTACCAACACATAGTACCCGTCCAGACGAACCCACGAAAACCGATACCACCGGAAACAGGCAAGTGATACTTGACAGTGTTTGTTTAGGCCACATTTTCGGCCAATTTGTATAGTAGCGTAAAAGAGACTAGGCGATGAAATGATAGTCGCATAGACGCCCTTACTAGACCTAGATTGACAACGAAGCTTGATCCGACACCATTATTATGCTATCATTTCATGCTGCCTGTCACGTTTACTTTCAATTAACGGTACACACTTTAACTGCTCATTGCCATGTCATGCCATGCATCAAATTGTTCAATCGAAATTACGTAGCGCACGCTACAATAATTGTAACTATTGAGGCTAGGTGCACCCCTATGCCAAATGAAAACACTTCCTAGCTCATGATCCAGAAGATGGGCGCCAGTCTATATACACGTGGAGGGGTAGGGTTAAACGGTCGCTTGAGCGTAGAAGTGAGCCCGTACAGCCACTTCAGCCAAAAGACAGAAACTCTGTGCACAAAGTGATAAATCGTGAATCGTGAAATAGTGTTTTTAGTAGTTTCTGCTATGACGTGCATGCTTGTTTCATCATGTCATCTTAAATGTTGAATTATTTAAATGTCATGCCATTTCATCATATTAGAACTGCTAGTCGCTTTACTTTTATTTGTACCTTGCACAAAAGTACTCCGCCTTCCTTTGGGGGACTTTTACTGACATGTGCCATCTTCTCTTTGGGTGTCATATGTCAGGTTTAGAGACAGAGTCAGTTGCAGAGGACGAGCAGTTCGCAGACTTTGAGTTCGAGGTCCCTGCAGAGGCTGAGTTTGAGGACACTGGTGACCAGTCCTAGTCTGACCTAGAGACTTCTTTTAGTTATTGCTGCTTTAGTATTTGATGTTAGGTTTCGGTGCGTAGCACCTATATCTCTCTATGTTTATGTTTCGGCCATGCTTTAGGCCTTGTTCAGACGATGTACTTTTGTGACTTTTCTCTGTGATGTTGGAATATTTGTTGAATGTTGCTGGTGGATATTTCTATGTCTGCTTTCTACTTATCAGTGTTGTTGTTTCATCGCATTTGCAAGAATCTGCTATTGGTATCATACATAGACGCTTATCAGACTTGCAGCTCACAGCTCCAAGTCTGAGCGGACCTTTTCACGTCTCGCCTTTCGTACTTGGGAAGCGGGGCGTGAAAAAAACGCTATCATTTCTTTATATGTGGAGTTTCTAAATTTACTCATGCTTATATATATATTTTTCTATGTCACTCTGTTTTCTTTTGAGATTCTAGTTGGTTCGTGTAAGGAGCGTTGGGTCAATGACTCCTAGATCAGATGACCTTAAGACATTGGGCCAAGAAGGACCTCTCGGACCTACTAGCTCAAACCAACTATAAATATTTATTCCTATGCGCTCCCCTAAGCTAGACCTTTCGACACGAATCCCCAATGCTTCCTGATGCACGAAGACACGACTACTCAATATAGTTGGAAGAACGGTGCATATTTATTTTTTTATTTTTCATATGACTTTTTTCTTTTCTTTTCTCACTTTTTCTCCTCTTTTTCAACATGAGCAAGCTAGTCAACATCACTCCTCAGTACTGGATAGGCATGTCGTTATTCAAAACTTATCAGATTAGCAATCATCATACTCAATGAAAACTTCCAAGATGCATGCATAAGATGGGTTCCCAAGAAAAAATATAGCCTAGACTGTTTCAAGTACTTCTATCCTAGAGATTATGAGCATAAGCATAAGAAGCATATTTTATGAGATCTTATACTAAAACATACCATACGAATATATCATGATCGACGTCGAGAAATTGAATGAAATGGCAGAAATCTAAAATTATTCACAAAAGTCCATGCATATAAAACATGACACTCGTGGAATCCCTGATAAAATAAAAAATAAAGGAAGTGAAAAAATTAAGCTTTAAAATAAAACTAAATTGGTGTGCTTGAGATGCAAATGCATAGAAATGCACCTCCCTCAAGCTTGCATTAAGCATTGTCCCCAATGCTAAACAGGAGTGGAGAATAGGGGGACCAAAAATGTTGGGGATGTTCTATGATATAAGAAAAATAAAGAAGAATGGATGCATGAAAGAAAAATGAAAGAAGAGTGAACAAAAAAAGGGGGGGTGAAAGAAAATGAAACTAAAAATGAAAGAAAAAGGAAAACCAATGGCCTAAATGCATCTAGGATGGATATGCAATGAGGATGGAAATTTTGAATGCATGAAATGACTCCCTCAAGCTTAAATGAAACATAACATGAATAAACTTGAGGACTAGAAAATAAGGGCCTATGTGTGGAGGAGGTTTCCAGGTGGTAGAGTCTTATATAAATGAAGCTAAGGTCAGAGAGGATAATATAGCACAAAATGGGGTTTGGAGGTAAAATGAGTGTGTGCACCACATGAGAGGTGAGTGGTTTATTCAAACATTTTTTCAATCCTAAAAAAACTAAAAAATCCTAAAATGTTCCTCTCACTATTGAGAGGAGGCGAGTTTATTCAAACAACTACACTAGAAAGAAAATAAGAAACCACACTAATGGGTTCGAGTACACCTATTCAAAGGGTGGATCTCTGATCTGTATTGGGGTACGTAGCTGCTCTATCTGCTCTTTTCGTGGCTCAGCAAGTTGCATCTCACGATCTCCATCTGATCCAAGCAACGCTCCTCCCAGCATCTCTTGAGGATATCCACATATAACGTACGAGAAATAAGGAGTTTCAATCCAATGGGGAAAATTTCTCACTGCAATAAAATTATCCCAAAGAGAATTGTCAAAATAAATTCGAAAAATAGAACTAGGATGATGGATACTCCTTGAGCATGATATACTACTCTCTGCAAAAGATGCAACCAACTCCTCGCTCATCTCATCAATAAAATGACCTTCAAGTGGTGGCACGATCAAGCATACCTCTTGTGCATCTAAACCCATGTCCTGCGAGAGGTAGGTCGTGTTAGAAACATCTAAATATACAAATTGACGAGGTATAGGTTGAGATCCATGAGTGGAGTTTAGAAAGTCTCATTGAGTGGGGGCTTAATACGTACGTGGATGCTCCGCCTCTGGTGGAGTGGAGAGTGGATGCGGAGGCAAATATGGAGGTAAAAATACATTGGGCTCTCTAAAATGAATCATCGTATCCATGTCTTTATGCACATCCACATGCTCCGCGGTCTCCTTGGTGCTCTCACATGGCTCGTAGAGGGGGATGCAATCAAATGGGAAGAATGGTATGGGCTTTTGTCGGAAATTGTACTCTTGTCCAAGCACACCCATATCCTTCTTTATCAGAGTAGGATCGCATCATGTCTCCCTCGAGTCTAACGAATGTTCCATCATCCATATCATCATCGTCTGGGGTGTAGCAATGAATGTGGTCATCGATAACAAATGGCTCAACGAATGTCCCTGTAGGAGGGGAGACTCTATCAGAATACTCAAAAGTGAGTGTAGATAGGTTACTTCCTATAGTATAGGTGGCTGATGATGTGTTAGACTTAGTGGCATCCTTCAAATATTCCAAGGATGCATCAGGCGGCATGTCAAAAAAGTGGCCATCATTCATATGTACCATGAACTTCTGCATGTCCACTGACAGTCCTCCAATGAAGAAACGAATGAAGCTGTGTGCATTAATCTCATGTTGTGTCAACCCTTGCACTAATGTATTGAACCTTGCCCAGGCTTTCTAGCAGGTCTCTCCGTCAGTGTGGGTGAAGCTAATGATCAATTCCCCTGGTGCTGGGAGCCACTTCGACTGGTCCCCAATTATAGAAGTAGCTTTTGCTCTACCATGCTCTAGAGGACTAGTAG